>SNQJ01S0165930.1:0-14565 GCA_010110895.2 Picea sitchensis | reverse complement strand
ACACTTGGCAAAACAGATAGATAATTTTGAAATTCTAGATTAGGGTTGATTACATCTTTATAATACCCTAATTTTCTTTTTTCCTTTAACTCTTTATCACACCACATTTTTCCTTAAATTTTTATTTCAAATTTTTTTTAATAGTATCTTTATTCTGCAAAATGGTTTCTTCCATGATCCCCCTATAGTTTAGCCAAGACCGGGCATCTTTATGCCATCCTCGCTTGAGTCGATGGTGGTTATGACTTGATTTTGAAGCAATCTTAGGTATCCTATTGTCTTCCATGTTGTTTAACTTGTTCTTATACATTAGCTATCTAGTCATATCCATGCTCTCAATGGGGGAGAGGCTTGTTTCTATGAGGAGGATGGGATAGAGCATATTTCCTTTAATTTTGAGATTATAGGTTATAAAATTCTTTTGTATTTGCTCTATCTTTCTCCAGGATTCACGAGAGATACTAGAGCCCCAGACTTCACATCCATAAATAATAACAGGTGTAACAAGAGTCTCAAAGAGAAGTTTCTTCTTATCCCAACTCCAAAGATCAGTTGATTTACAATTGTTTTCAAGCCCATAATAATCTTTCCATCCCCCAATAATCCTTTTCTCAATGCTATAATTCCAATTAAGCTTGTGGTGAATATCAATTCCAAGATATTTATATGAAGTCACTTCCTCCAAGTTATTGTTGTCATATAAAAATGTATCATAAGGGATATTATTGGATTTAATAATCATGACCTTGTCTTATCAGTATTAACAGTCATACCCATATTGGAGAGAAACTCCTTGATGATTCCTAGTTGGTTTTCAAGATCATGGGGACTCCTTGCCATAAGAACGATATCATTGGCATAAAGAAGAATATTGATGACTATACCAGTGAGACTAGGGCTGACACAACTTGCTTTTTTCAAGCATTCTTCTAACTTATCAATGTATATGCCAAAAAGGGTAGGGGACAAGGGACAACCTTGTTTGACTCCGATATTGCAGCTAATCTCTTTTGACCAGCCCTCAGTGTTTTTAAACTTAGCAATAACGTTCTCATACATCCTTATTGCAACAACCCTCAACTCGAGAGGCACTTTTATCTCTTCCAACCTATTCCAAATGTTTTTCCTACGAACCATGTCAAAAGCTTTTCTAAAGTCAACAAAATAACAAAAAAGATTGGTTTTAGTATTGCGGAACTCCTCTGCAATGATCTTAAAGGTAACAAGATGGTCCACAGTTGAATGATATCTCCTAAACCCAGCTTGGCCTTTAGCTCTTTTACCGTGACTTTCTAGCCAAATGTTAATCTTCTTTTCCAAAATAATTCCATAAAGCTTGGCTAAAATTGGGCTAATCATAATGGTCCAATAATTAGAGGGAATGTTTTTATCCCCATTTTAAAAAATAGGAACAATGAGGCTTTGCATCCAGGGTTTAGGGAAGCCCTGCTTGACTGCTAAATTGAAGAGCTTGTGTGTGTGAGGGATAAGGATTGGCCCTCCGATTTTAAAAATTTCAGCTTGGTATCCTTCAATGTCCTTAGCTTTCCCATTTGCGAGTCCCTTAACCCCGAACTCTATGTCATCTAAAGAAAAAACTTCTTCCTTTGTAGGGACAATAGGAATGGTGTCCATGGCATTAGGGAACTCGTAAAGACTTTAAAGGTAGGAATTCCACTCCGTTAAGAGAATCCTATTATTTTCTTTAGTATTGCATTTTAGAATTTGGCTCCAGAACTTCTTAGGATCTAACTTGTATAGTTGTGAAAGTTGCTCTTGCCTTTTATTGATATAACTCGTGCTCTAACAAAGATTTAGAAAACCAAATTCATTTGTAACACAAACTTTTCTAATAATACATAAACATTTATATAAATTTAGATTATAATACTTGGTGTAAGTGTAATTATTAAATATAAATACGAAGGTTGTTAAAATTTCTTCAAGAAGCTTTCGAGATTGTCTCTCTACCGGATAATAATTAATTGTAATTGTTTATGAAAACAAGCATTCCAGATTGTCTCTCTACCGGATAATAATTAATTGTAATTATTTATGAAATAAAAAAGATAAATGGAACATAAAATATATCATTGTGGATGGTTATCAACATTAACTTAATTGCTTTCTGCATTACTTTCTGCTTTCTTTGTGGATGGTTATCATTGTGGATGGAAAAGGACTTAATTGCTTTCTGGATGGTTTTCATTGTGGATGGTTATCATTTGGTTGTGTCATCTTTTACTAATGAAGCTTCACATTGGGTGCATTGAGACACATTGGGTACATTGAGAAGTGGCCAAATGCCACATCGTTTCGATTTGGAAAACACAATTCTTGTATAAATAGTTAATACTTCTTACTAAGGTTTAAATTGAATTGTATAAATAGTTAATTCTTGTTACTAGGGATCAAATTTAAAGGTGTATTTCATTTTGAAGAATTAACTATTATTGACTTAACCATTTTATATTTACATTCTAAAATACTCTATGAATTTGATCCCGAGAAATGAAAAAGGATATCGATACTTTTAGTGTGTATTTTATAATGTTCAAATAATTTAGGTATTATGATATTTAGTTATATCAATTTTTAAAAGGAATAGATGGAGACTAAATAATTTTGGAATATTAATATGAAAACCAATCAACTATTTGTTATAATGGTTTGAAAAAAGGTTAGTATTTTTTTTTGAGTGCAGGTATAAATACAAAAGAATGATATTCTTTTAAGTAAACAAGAATAATTAAAAATGAAACAAAAACTAGTCTAATTAGAAAAAGCTTGGAGATGAGTATGATAAAACATTTTTCATTTTAGAAGTTCAATATGTTTATGTTGAAACATGTGGTTCTATCGTAAAGTTTACCTTGCCCTTTGAGTGGGTTTATCAATTCTTTGGATTGATCATCAATTAAATTGGTGGTTAACCATGTCCACTTAAAAATCTCTATCCATGTTTTATGGATAGATGCAACTTCTTTCACCTGATTTTATTGATTTGATTTATGAACATAACCTATTTATAGATAATCCTTGTAATTGGTTATTAGATCATGTCATAATTATCAAGGATCTATTCTCTCTCATTGAGTGACTTATGCTTAAATGCTACGGTATATTTCAACACTACTAGTTCCTTTCGGATCCGTTCTCCTCTATTTTTAATCCATGTTCCAACATGGTATCAGCGCAGTTGGTTCTTTGAGTGGCTAAAGGGTCGAGTGCCTGAACCCTTTGCCATGCTCCGTTGATATACCACACGACCAACACCGTTGCTGAGGGGATCAACACATGCGCGAAAGTTTAAATAACCATATAGCATGGTTATAATATTACATACTATATCACAAAAAATGGACGAAGTTTTGGTATATAATATATATAATATATTATATTATATATCATGGGATATAACCCACGAACGGATATAATAACCACTTAACAATATTCCAAAAGTTTTGCATGAAGGTTTTTAAACTATGGGATATATATAGTGTATACATAACGAATAATAAAAAGGCCCATGGTTTTATAGCACCCAATATGCCCAAAGTTTGGGTGGTTTTTAACCATATGCTATATATAGCATACAACAACTTAACCAATGTGTCCACGAAATATGTTGTGACAACAACTTAAATTAAATTAAAGGTTTTGTTTGGGAGGTTTTAACGAAAAGAAGATTCTCTTTTGGACTATAAAAGGGATAAATTCATAAATTCTCAATGTAAAGGAATGGAATTTTATAGGATTTTTGGAGCTCAAATTTTAGAGTTGAGAAGGGAGTTTGAGGTAAACTTCTTTTGTAATTTTAATTTTTATGTATTTAGAAGTTTTGTCTATAGTCTTTTGAAGTTAAATTTTGTAGTCTTTTTTAGGAGTTATAAGGTATTTATAGTCATTAGAATCGGTTTCTAAGACATAATTGATGGTGACAATCTTATCACTTATTTGTAAGCCAAAATTATGCAAATTTGGGATTTGTGAGCTATAAGAGATCCATTGGGCACTTGTAAAAAAGTATATAATTTTTATAGTCATTGGATTCGGTTTTTCAAGAGAGTGTTGAATTTGATATTTGTACTTGAGTTTGAGTAACAAGCAAGAAGGTCATTATGAAACACAATTATTGTTTTCATGTGATTTCATAAATGCTTATGTAAGATGGATTATGCAAATTATGATCATCAATTAAAGTGTTTGGTTAAGTAAGATAAATCACTTCCATGCTATAAGCATTGTCAATAAAACATTTTGAAATAAGAAAGTGATATTGAACTTAGTAATATTTGTGATGTATGGGTTCTATCCATTTTCATATCAAGTGGTATCACTGGTATGACAGGTGAATGCCTACAAGGGCTAAACACAAGCATGGTAAAGGAAAACTTGAGAGTTATAATCCTAAGATTGGTTCAAGGAGATTCACTCGAACAGAGGAGATAGATTCACCAAAGAAAATAGGTCCTTATGAATCTGAAGATGATTTCTTCAATGCCTTTAATCATATGAAGGAAATGGTTGAAGATCTCTACAGTGAGAGGGGATTACGGAAAGCAGAAAGTTATGCACAAGTTAAGAAAGAATATGATCTTCCTCCTTCTCCACCTCCTTCAAGACCTCCTTTTCCACCTCCTTCAAGACTACCTTTTTCACCTCCTTCACCTCCTTCAACTTCTCCACCCTCATCTCCTCGTAAGAAAATTGCTTCAAAGAAGCCATTATTAAAGTTGAATGTGAAGTTTAACTTTCCCATGTATAATGGCGAGCCTAATGCATAAATTCTAGACAATTGGATTCGACAAATAGAAGTTTACTGCCATCTTCATCAGATTAATGAAGATGAGGTTTAAATTCAATTGGCTTCTCTTTGCCTTGTAGGAACATTATTGATTTGGTGGTAATGTAAACTTTAGGAAGGTATCCAAAAGAGAAGTAAGATTCTCTCTTCTTGGTTAGCGTTCAGAGCTGCATTAAGGAAACAATTTTATCCTTTAGAATATCGACAAAAGGAAATAATGGAATGGAAATATATGAGGCAAGGAAAAGGACATAGTGTGTAGGATTTTGCTGAGGAGTTTAGGAAGAAATCATTGACTTTAAATATTTCATTGCATTCTACAGAAACCCTTATGAAATACATTGGTGCTTTGCATAGTTACATTTGTCATACTCTCTTTTTGTTAAATCCCACTAATTTTGATGAAGTATGTGTTCAAGATGTGCATCTTGAGTCCAGGGGGGAGGATGCTAAAGATGGTTCCTCCAAGGATTTTGCTTAGAAAAAGAGAATTAAGAACAAGGGAAAGGAGAAACAGGTAGCTACAGTAAAGAAGGAAGAAACAAAGCTCACATGTGCTCATTAAAAGAAAAGTGAACATGATGAAGATCATTGTTGAAAGCTGCATCCTAAATTAAGTCCTAAAAAGTATGGATGAAAAATAAAGAAAAATGATGTTGTCACAGTCCCATAAGATTTAGGATATGATTTAGATGATGAGATGTGAATCACAATTGTAGGTGTTGTGAATGCAAGCAAGAATGTGTTTATGATGTATACAAAAGAAAGCGAAGGAAATGATTTAGAATATAATAATGAAATAGTCAAGTTATCTCCTCATCATGAAGTGTTTCAAAATTATCCAAAGTTTCCACATGAAGGTCCATTACATGCAAGTGACAGGGACTTTGTCAGGAATCACAATAATGATGTTAAATCATTATCAATAGCATATATGTGTTCGCTACTACTGTTGATATGTTGTGCATTTGCAGTAGTGAAAATATTAATGTAGATAAATGTGGAAGTCTGAAAATGATTTATTATGTTAGCAACAATATTCCATCCTTCATCCGTGTTGTTCAGTTGATTGTAATGAGACAAGTTGTCCAAATAAGGGGAAGAGATACAAATCAAGTGGGGAGGCACATCCATCATTTAATGTAAACCTTTTGGAGGTCCAAAAGATCCATAGTGGGGAGGAATGATTCAAAAGGATCCTGGAATGCTCACATAGGTCTAGGAGGATCCATAACACTCAAAGGGGTTTAGAAGGGATCATAAATTCTCAACATTTTAATTTCTCAAAATCTCCTTAAAATTCTTTCAGTGCGTAGAGATCGTCACAAGATTTCCAACAATGCAAACAATGCATCGAACAGAGTCCATATGAAAAGGTTATGGTTGATCAAAGTTTAGGTCAACCCTGAAGAGACACGTGGTAGGATCAGAGAGAGACACATGCCAGGATCATAGGTTGAGAAGTGGAATCTCCAGAGTTATGTGGCATAATAGTTGGAAGGTACCTCCATGCATACAAGTAGCTTCAATCAATTTTTGACAAGTGGCATTTGAAAGAGCCAATGATAGATCGTCACATGGTGAAGTCCCATTGACCCATATAGTCCAGATTATATAAGATGTTTGGGCAGACGAAGAGATTTGAACCCGCAACCTTCCCATTCAAAATTATTAACAAATCCACCTTACCAATACAACATGCAATATCACTTAATATGAATGTGGAAATCTATATATTTAAGCTACATAAGGGTGGCTAAAGGATAGAGGGCATAAACCCTCCACCCTTAGACCTAGTCCCTTATTATACCAATCGACCAACACCATTGTAGAGGGGGCTCAACACATGTGACGCAGACCCCTTTTGACCCTCGGGTCGAAGTCCAAGATCTTCTCACAGGATCGTTCTTTATCTCCTCATGAGACGAAGTGTCTCTTCTAACTCCCACTAGAATCAAACTTCAAATTGATCCATAGGTCCTTCTCTTTCCCTCACAGTCTTCTGCACATGACCATGAATTTTCCCCAACAAAATTTTGGGTTTCGTGACTTCTTGAATCCTAATGTCAAGAATCCTCTGACCATTCGACTTCCCGAACACTGAAATGTCGATTTGCTGAAATGGCTTTCTTGCCTTAGCCCCTCCTGGCTATGCCCTGGTCCATGTGGCCATCCTTCACATGAACACAGTCTTATTTCGGGGTTTCACCACCCAAGTGATGGACCTCCTGTCCTCAGGACTCCCGAAGTGTCAACTCTTGAGAAGCCAATTCCCAGTTGACTTTTCCTTCTTTGCAATTTCAGGCTTTCAAATGACGAAATGCATGGGTGCCTTGTCCTCAGGATCCTCGA
Organism: Picea sitchensis; assembly: GCA_010110895.2. NCBI lineage: Eukaryota > Viridiplantae > Streptophyta > Pinopsida > Pinales > Pinaceae > Picea > Picea sitchensis. The sequence goes on along the minus strand of SNQJ01S0165930.1, from coordinate 7,406 downwards.
AACATCGAATCTCGATATACCGAAATGGCTTTCCTATTGGGATTTTCCCCGAAAGCCTGGATTGTTACCACTCGTCTCCTCAAGATGGACGGTCCACATTCATTTCACGATTTGGTGACTTGCGACCCCCTGTGACACAATCTCCTCTGTCAAATTGAAACCCCGGTAGTTGAAATACCGACGGGTTCCTCGATCTCCGCCATGTGTCCCCAACAGATGGATGGTTTAGATCTATTTTGGGATTTTCACCCTGGAGATTCCCGATTTCTTGTCCTCGAGACTTCCAAAATCCTGAAGCTCGAAATCCCGATAAGCTGCTCTTTCAGGACTTTCTCCCCACTATTCATGAAGGCTTAAACTTTGTGCAACTCCTGTCAGGTCCAATGGCTGACAGGTATTTGAGTGACATCCGACAACTCACGATCTCTTCGACTCCTGTGCGCTCTCCTTCTGTTCCCTGGATGTAGAAACTTTCAATGGTCCATATTCCTTCTCGGCCTGATCCAATGGCAGCTATGCTTCCTCCTGAGCACACACACTTTCTTCCCAGACTTGGAAGAATTTCAAATTCTCAAAGGCCTCGACCTTTGTTCATCTCCCTTGCGAGCTCTACAACTTGAGTCCTGCCTTCACGTATAAGAACGCTGCTTCTCCTGAGATTTTCTCTCGAATCCTCAAGGGATTCCATGACTTCTACGCCTCTGCAGAGTCTTTGCACACAAAGTGCTATCTCTTCTGAGCTTCCTGCTACTAAGACCTCTAAGGGATTTTATCCTTCTTCCTTCTCTTGTATATGGAGGATTTGGATGCCTTCCTGGCTATATTTCACTTAAGAAACCTCTTGTTGAGTGCTCAGGGTGTTCATCAACCCTGTGAAGATCCTTCAGTGGATTCTTCTCCTAAATACATAACTCAACATAGTTCTCTTCTTGTGCCTTTCTACACACTGTCTCAATTCCCTCATGGCAGAGTTATACAAAACTCACAACAGAGTTCTTCTGTGCACTCTTTGCACCTGCTCAATGCCCACCTGGAAGAACTTTACAAAACTCCTTAGAGCTTCTGTCTTCTTTTGAACTGACAACAGAGTTCCTCCTCTTTGCACTCCTTGCACTGACTCAATTCCCACCTGGCGGAGCTTTACAGAACTCCTCAGAGATTTTGTCTGCAACTGTGTTCTTCTCCATAGCCTTGCCTCCTGAGGTGTTTAGCAACCTCAAAGGTCTTCCTATGAATTGTTGATTTCAACTACTGTGCTCACCTGGCATGCCTTTGTCTGAATCTGCAGAGTTCAGAAGTGCTTTAGTGCATTGGCTATCAAAACCCACAACATTCTATCACACCCTCCTGGTATGAAGCCTCAAAGACCTTCACCAATATTGAAACCAAAACAACTCCTACAAATGAAAACCTATAGCATACATTCACAGCATATGAAGAATACACAAAGACACTCATTAAACACAAAATCATGCAGGAAAAATTGTTGTTTGTATTAAATGGCAAATGCCTATTTTTACAAGGGTGTTCTTGAGCATGAACTTCAAAAGAGTTTTGGCTCCTTCTCTTCTGCTCTCTACTCATAGATTCTACCTTACACACTGAGATACAATTACAACTGAAAGATATTTTACATGAGGGGGCTCTTAGAGCTCTTCCCTCCAACCTACCTACCCTATTCAATAGCATTGAATGGGTTGTCTAGTCTGCAAATCGGATCTAGATCTCAACCTTACAAACATTCAAGGATATCTACTCTAATGCTTGTGCAAAGGCACAGCTTCACAGCTCAACAACCTAAGACATTAAATTACATTCAAATTCAAAATTTAAGATGAGGGTTGTGCCTCTCTTCAGCTTTGAATGCATGCGCTGACGTGGCTGGCTAGTTGACCGGCTGACGTGGAGAGATGCTCCTGCATCATACTCCTCTACTGCAAAATTCATGATCTCCTACTCATGAGCTTCCACTCTCAGTTGTTGAAATCCTCCTGGATCCCAAACAAATTTCTAGAGCTATTCATCTTCTCCATCTCCCTGCTGCTTCTGTGCTGCTACTGCTTCTTTTCTTCCACTCAACTTCTCCTTGCTGATAGTTTCTAGTGACCCTAACATTAGCTCCTTGATCTCATCGATCAGTTTGTCCAACTGCTCCAGTGCCTAGCCCTGTTCATGCAGTCTCTCCAGCTGCAAAAATTTTCTTTAATTGGGTAGATCACTATGATCTCCCATGCCTTCTTCATCTGCTTTCAACTTCACCTATTGGATGTACATGCCCTACACTATCACCCTTCTCTCCACAGCTTCAATATGTTCGTACATATCAGCCAAACTAATGTTGTTTGCTTCTTCTTCTTCTTCTACAAACTCCCATGTTGCAGTCCTTTAAGCTACCTGGCCGAAAGTATTGAGCCATTCCTCGAAATGTTCATTCTCTTCTTCTTCTGCTTGGGTAGTCTTAAATACCTGCTCCAATTCTTCTTTGACAGTCTTAGCTGGTTGTCTTTCCCTTGTTGTTGCTTCTTCATTTGCAACACAGACTTTGGCCTCCTCTGGGCTATGTGGCAGGAATATCTGAATTCCTCCAATCATCAGAAGATTCCTCAGATATTCCTCCTTTGTTAGTTTCATCTGCTGATCCAAACTCACCTCTGAGTTTATGAGACCCTCAGATAGTCTCATCCATTCATCCCTACCCACTTGGCAATATGGGATTTTCCTGTTGATTCCTTAGCTTACTATGAGATCAATTGATCCCATCTTTAGCAGCACCTTAGGCTTAATTGAACTCACCTCTGAGTCCATGAGACTTTCAGACAGTCCCATCTATGTTCCCTTTCCCACCTGGCAAACTGGAAACTTATCGCTGCCCTCCTAGCAGTCTATGAGATCCCGCAACGATCTCGATCCATTTCCCTCCTAGCGATGTGAAATTCCCTCTCTGTCCTCATGACAGTCTATGAGACCCTACAATGATCTCAACTCTTTGCCCACCTAGCAATTGAGAATTTCTTATCTACCCTCCTTGTAGTGCTTGAGATCTTCAGTCGATCCCATTCTATCCTCAGCCTCATTGAGATTTATCCTAGTTTCCGGTTCACATATATGAACCCCTTCTTCTGGTCTATTGAGGTTTTCAGCATGCCTCAACCACCTTCTTAACAACCTACGTTGTCTTCTAGCCATCAACTCCTTGACTGTCCATTTTTCTTTTGTCTTCCTCATGGGCCATTTGTATACCCATCTCGACCTTGCATTCTGCTGCATCTGAAATGCAAGCTTTTCCATTTCTTCCCTTATATCAGCGAGCTCTTCATCTATTTCAGATCTACTCATCAGCTCTGGGTTTTTCTTTCCAGCATATCTATGGCCTTCAGTAGCCATATTGTTGTCCCTGTCTTCTCTCCTGGAAAACCTGCTGGTCACCTGCAAGAAATCACCACAGAGTCTCCAATATTCTGTCTTCTTTTGTCTTCTGCTTCTCTGCCTGAAATCTATAGACAGAGTTCAAAGCTCTGATACCAAACTTGATGCAAACCCCTTATGACCCTCGGGCCGAAGTCTGAGATCCACTCACAAGATCGTTCTCTATCTCCTCATGAGCCGAAGCGGCTCTTCTGAATCCCACTAGAATCAAACTTCAAATCAATCCATAGGTCCTTCTCTTTCCCTCACAGTCTTCTGCACATGACCATGAATTTTCCCTGACAGAATTTTTGGTTTTGGGACTTCTTGAATCCCGATGTCAAGAATCCTCTGACCCTTCGACTTCCCGAACATCGAAATGACGATTTTCCAAAATGGATTTCTCACCTTAGCCCCTCCTGGCTATGCCCTGGTTCATGTGACCATCCTTCACGTGACCACGGTCTTATTTTGGAGTTTCACCACCCAAGTGATGGACCCCCTGTCCACAGGACTCCTTAAATGCCGACTCTCGAAAAGCCAATTCCCGATTGACTTTTCCTTCTTCATGATTTCGGGCTTTCAAATGCCGAAATGCATGGACACCTTGTCCTCAGGATCCCCGAAATGCTGAATCCCGATATGCTGAAATGGATTTCCTATCGAGATTTTCCCCGAAATCCTAGATTGTTTCCATGCATCTCCTCAAGATGGACGATCCACATTCATTTCACAATTTCGCGACTTGCGACCCCGTGTGACACAATCTCCTCTGTCAACTTGAAACCCCGGTAGATGAAATACCGATGGGTTCCTCGATCTGTGCCACGTGTCCCCAATGGATGGATGGCTCAGATCTATTTTGGGATTTTCACCCTAGAGATTCCCAATCTCTTGTCCTCGAGACTTCCGAAATACCGAAGCTCAAAATCCTGATAAGATGCTCTTTCGAGACTTTCTCCCCCCTATTCACGAAGGCTTAAACTTCACGCAACTCCTGTCAGGTCCAATGGCTGACGGATATCTGAGTGAGATCCGACGACTCATGATCTCTTTGGCTCTTGTGTGCTCTCCTGCTGCTCCTTGGATGTAGAAACCTTCAATGGTCCAGATTCCTTCTCAGCATGATCCGATGGTAGCTATGCTTCCTCCTAAGCATGCGCACTTTCTTCCCAAACTTGGAAGAATTTCAAATTCTCAAAGGCCTCGACCTTTGTTCATCTCCCCTCCGAGCTCTGCGACTTGAGTCCTGCCTATGCGTATAAGAACATTGCTCCTCCTGAGATTTTCTCTCAAATCCTCAAGGGATTCTGCGACTTCTGCACCTCTGCAGAGTCTTTACACACAAAGTGCTATCTCTTCTAAGCTTCCTGCTACTCAGACCTCTAAGGGATTTTATCCTTTTCCCTTCTCCTGCAAATGGAGGATTTGGATGCCCTCCTGGCTATCTTTCACTCAGGCAACCTCTTGCTGAGTGTTCAAGGTGTTCAAAAACCCTGGGAAGATGCTTCAGTGGATTCTTCTCCTAAATACAGAACTCAACAGAGTTCTCTTCTTGTGCATGTCTACACACTGTCTCAATGCCCTCCTGGCATAGTTATACAGAACTCATAGCAGAGTTCTTTTGTATAGTCTTTGCACCTACTCAATGCCCACCTGGTAGAACTTTACAGAAATCCTCAGAGCTTATGTCTTCTTTTGAGCTCACAGTAGAGTTCCTCCTCTGTGGACTCCTTGCACTAGATTAATACCCACCTGACAAATCTTTATAGAACTCCTCATAGATTATGTCTGCAACTGTCTTCTTCTCCACAGCCTTGCCTCCTAAGGTGTTCAACAACCTCAAAGGTCTTCCTTTGAATTTTTTATTTCAGCTACTGTGCCCATCTGACACGCCTTTGTCTGAATCCCCAGAGTTCATAAGTGCTTCAATGCACTGGCTATCAGAACCTGTAGCGCTCTGTCACACCCTCCTGGTATGAAGCCTCAAAGACCTTCACCAATCCTAAAACTAAAAAAACTCTTGCAAATGCAAACCTATAGCATACATTCACAGCATATGAAGAATACACAAAGACACTCATTAAACACAGAATCATGCAGGAAAATTTGTTGTTTGTGTTAAATGGCAAATGCCTGTTTTTACAAGGGTTTTCCTGAGCACGAAATTCAATAGAGTTTCGGCTCCTTCTCTTCTACTCTCTACTCGCAGATTCTACCTTACACATTGAGATACAATTACAACTGAAATATATTTTACATGAGGGGGCTCTTAGAGCTCTTCCCTCCAACCTACCTACCCTATTCAATAACATTGAATGGGCTATCTAGTTCGCAAATTAGATCTAGATGCCAGCCTTACAAACATTCAAGGCTATCTACTCTAATGCCTGCACAAAGGCACGACTTCATGGCTCAACAACCTAAGACATTAAATTACATTCAAATTCAAAATTTTATACAAGGGTTGAGCCTCTCTTCAACTTTGAATGCAAACGCTGACGTGGCTGACTAGCTGGTTGGCTGACATGGAGAGATGCTCCTGCATCAACATGCATGAGAGTTTAAATAACCATATAACATGATTATAACAATAGATACTATATCAAAAACATCATATAAAATTTTTGTATATAATATATATAATATATTTAGGCCGAAAGGTGTACACCTATTGAGAATGGGCACATTTAATGAAATTTTAATCTTAAATCTTAATCTTATGGCCAACAATTGAAGATGCTGACATATTCTTAGTTGTCCTCTCAAATCAATGAATGGGATTTACTGTTCATAACTTTCTTACATTTATGAATGCATGCGTTAACACGTTTACTTTTTCACATTTACCTAATCATATTAAGAAATTACTGTAATTCCATATGATTTCCACGTTAATATGATTGACAAGGATTAATATCTATGCAAGATTTTATTGCTAAGTTTGGATGATTAGAAGGACCTACCTCAAATGGATTGCAGGTATAATTGTTGGGATGTGAACTGTGGCCATGTTTGGATTGCAAGTATAACTGCTGGGTTGTAAACCATTTTTTTTAATTAAATCGCATGGATTATTTGTGTCGCGTACCAGAAGATTATGGAAGGAAAGAGAAGACAGTTTTCCTCAACCATTTCTCTGCATCTTGAAATGCATGCAACACATTTATTCCGTCACATCTATCAAATGGGAGGATAAATAGCCAAATTGTATGAAGTGGAGAAAAAAAATTGTGTATCTCAAAGTGGGCGTCTCTAGTTGGGATTAGTGTTCAGGGTTCTATAGAGAGAATACTAACTACTGAATTGGATTAATATCAAATCTTGTCTGGCCATAATAAAAGCGCCAGAGGGAGTCTGTTGGGGTTTGTTCTCTACTCAGCTCACATGTTTCTTGTTTTTCTTCACTTGTAGGCTCGTTTCTGGAATTCCTGATTCTAATAATCAGTGCTTCACTCGGCTAAGCCTCGGTTCTTCACTCACTACTCAACAAAACATAGCTTGCTTGGTTTCTCCAAATAAAACATTTTTTGCTGGATTTTATGAAGTGGGTAAAAATGATTATGCTTTTTCCATATGGTATACTCAAACACACAACCAAATAGTGTCCTGGGTGTGATGCATGAGCATCGCCCACGTCAAGTGAGCCAGCGCAGAAGATGAAGACATCTGGACAAGCCAACCCAATTTCTTTTTGAATTTCACTTAGAAGTTGTTGTACAAGTCTTTAATGAAGCCATTTATGAAGGCGCACTTGTACATTGTAAATGGACCTTGAGCGGATAGCTCTCGTCCTTAGGTAGATAGTCGACATTTAGTATAGTTAATGCTGTTAGATAGGAATTTAATTCTAGATTTGATAGTTTTAGAGCGCAAGAGGGAAACGGGATATAGACACCCTCATTGTGCATTGTATTATTATTGAAGCATTCAGGAAGAGAAGAACCTGCAGAGAATTGTATGAAGAACACCCATGTACAGACATTGAATTAATAGAAAGA
>SNQJ01S0165928.1:21045-41056 GCA_010110895.2 Picea sitchensis | reverse complement strand
GTTGGTGTAAATTTATCTGTGGATCAGTGTCCCAAGACACATGAAGAAGAGGAGGACATGTCTCATGTTCCATATGCAAGTGCAGTTAGCAGTTTGATGTATGCAATGGTCTGTACTAGATCGAACATTGCACATGTAGTGGGAGTTTTGAGCAAGTATATGTCAAAACCAGGGAAGGAGCATTGGATAGCAGTAAAAAGGGTTTTCAGGGATTTGCGTGGCACTGCTAGCTATGGATTGTGCTACGAAGGAAGACCTGGATTGGACATAGTGGTTGATATACATGGCTTTGTGGATGCAGACTAGGATGGATATTTGAATCATAGGAGATCCACAAGTGGGTATGTGTTTAACCTATTTAGAGGAGCAATAAGTTGGATGAGCAAAAGACAGGCTGTATTGGCACTTTCAACTACAGAATTTGAATACATGGCAGCCACTCATGCAAGTAAGGAAGCAGTATGGTTACAAAGATTGTGTTTAGGTATTGGGTTGGTACAAGAAGATGTAAGGATAGAGTGTGACAGTCAGAGTGCAATTTTCTTGGCAAAGAACCACAACATCATTCAAAGACAAAGCATTGATGTTCAATATCACTTTGTAAGAGACATGATTAGCAGAAGAAAAGAAAGTGATCTTGATGAAGGTGGACACTTTGAAGAATGTTGATTCATTAACAAAATGCAATGACGAGAAGTTCTCTCTTGGTGTAGAGGATCCATGGCATTGTTGCCTTAGATTATTGACTATGTAACCCTATATGCTTACATTGTGCAAAAGGGCCATGAAATTAGGAGAATGTTGGGTGTGTGTTATATTCTTTGCGAGTAGTAGTGTCGAGCATCTGGCCCAGAGGCGTCTGGGGGTTAGAGGGGGTCTTGTTGAGGTAGATGTGGACCGAGGGGGTGGCATGGATCTTTGGGTGACATATTTACGGAACAACATATTTAGGATGACATAATGCAAGACGACATATTACAGGGACCACATGATATTAGGTGGTTTTAGGCACATGGTTTTACTGCCGATGGTTTCTATTTCTGGTTAAGGAATTAGGGTTTTGGACTAATCCAGTCATTGGGTTAGGGTTTGGATGCAGCTCCTATATGTATATTGTATTGTAAACAATGTAACACAATGTATGAATATAATATATCTTGGTTTTCCCAGTTTGTGTTTCCAATTGAAAAATCTCTGATGTAATGTTTGTATTTGCCATTGTATCTTTGTTCTTTTGAATATCGGTTTGTAGTAGATATTGTACAAGGTAGAATTTACAACTATCTCTCCTGGGATAGTGACAAAATCTTGGAAAACCCAAGGCTTCAAGTCAAGGAGGATAAAGATGTTTGTATTTGCCATTGTATCTTTTCTGTTCTTTTCTGAATATCAGTTTGTAGTAGATATTGTACAAGGTTAGAATTTACAAGTATCTCTCGGATAGCTGACAAAATCTTGGGAAAACCCAAGGCTCTCCAAGTCAAGGAGGAGAAAGTGATAATGGAGGTTACAGTCTCCGTGATGGTTAGCATAATTTCTCTTATTGGAAAATACATAAGTGGGGGAATGTGATGACCCATTAGATCGTTCCAATCGAAGGGAAATTCATCAGGACTTGGAGGAAGAACATTCTGGGAAAGAATAAATCTCTCTCATTCAGAAGGGGGAGGATTTGAAATGTTGATGACATGACTGAAAAGTGTGTCATTCTCTTTAGGAAGAGTAGGGATGGCCATATATTTCACTGGTGTGGCCACTTCTTAGATTATAGGCTAAAGAGGATGCATAGTAATGGGGGCAAGAGACACTTCACCTTTAACAAAGGGGGTGAGGTTAGGAGAAGATTGCATCGATGGAACCACCAGATGATCAAGGGAGAAGTGGTGTGAGGAGAAACCACAGAGACTTCAGAATATGAAAGGATTTTGGGTGAGCCCCATGCTTCTGGTATCCCGGTAGTAACTAGGCAAAAATGAGTAAGGTGACTTCCTTCACAAGTCCTGCAAAGGAATTTCGGTTTACATATGAGACGTCTAGGCTTCTCAATGTAACTAGCAGGGGAAAGAGATTCATCTCATGTATGATGAATAGATGTGGGAGACGTGACATGGTTATGATTATGGGAAAAAAGAATGGTACCCCCAACATAATTGGTAGAGGTTGGGGGAAAGCTATCGACATAGTTTGTAAAATAAGTTTACCCATCTCTGACATGACTGGAAGAGGTTGGTGATGGAGCACCAGTATGACTGACAGTGACTGGGATGGTGATAGATGGTGGCATTTGATTCCACGGTCCAAGGAAAGATTGATTCTGAAAAATCGCCAGCCAAGCAAGATCTTTGTGTACCTCTTTCCCCAACCCAGAAAGGTGTTGGTTCACACCAAAATGGTCCGAAGAGGTTTGGACGGGCATCGTCACTGAGGTTTGTGAAGAGACCAAGGTAGGATAAGGATTATTGGAGTGAGGATATATGTTTCTCCCTTATGAAGAGGTCCCATAAAGAGGGTAGCCTGAACCGTAAAATTGATTCTCTTCATATGAAAGACCTAGTGGTAATTGAGGACCTATCATGGAAAACGTGTTTGAAGTAACTGACATGGCAGGCAAAAGATACATGGGTGGGGTGTAATAAGTGGGATAAACACCCATCTGAGTATTGGTTCCTGAAATAGCATAAATAGTATTGGATCCATAGGGAGGAAGGTTCCAACCTCCCATGGGGACATGACTCATTTCAAACGAAGTAGTAGGCATCAGAGCCATGGTGCCCCCAAGTCCAATTCTAGGATTCATATATGTGGGCCAGGGAGAGGGTTACATGGGGGAAGGCATATCAACAAAAAAATGGCTAGATACCCAAGGTGCGGACTAAGCATTATAGTTCTGCATGCCATTTTAAAAAACGGAAGGGTCCGTCCCCATGAAATTAGTAGGTATCATGGGGTGGGTAACAGTGGATGAGGGAGAAAAAGAAACTCCATTGTCCATAATGATGAAACCCAAAATAGGCACCTAATGTCGACTAGTAGTCAAAGAGCATACCAAAAATTCAAACGGCTAATATGCATGCAAACGGGCTAAAGTGGCTGAGTGGCCTCCCTCGCTAAAGAAGGCATGTCTTATCCAAGAGGGACCTAAGACTCCCCGCTAAAGTTTGGAGGTAACAAAATCAGTTATAAGGACCCTCGTAGGATTAACAACCATTCAATCAGATCCCCCCAGAGAGGTAATCCTCCATAAAGGTTGTGTGTTGTCCGACCCCTATTTGACTCAGGATACAAGCATAATAACCCCTGCAAGTAGCCTATGAGATACCTAAGTAAAGAAACTAATCAACCATTGTATAATCAATGCACATGCGAGCAGTCATAAATCCAGATCACTGTATGGGCAGGGTAGCAAAGCCTGAAACCTTGAAAGCACTGCCTCTGACAGAGGTATGGGTACTAGCAAGATCCCCAAATACGAATAAATCCACATAAATATCTCTGTCTCTAGGTGAGTATCTAGGGGTTATCCCTTCAACTAAATTCACGTGACCTCGTGATTAACTACGATGTGAGCGGAGCCTCCTGATACTACCAATTATACAATGGACTTCTCAACTCCCTGTCTCAGAGACATATATTGATTTAATTTCCTTGGAGAAGTTTAATCACAAAATCCTATTCCAAGGTACTAAATCCTAGGATAGTTTGTGCACCCTAAAAATAAAATCGTGACTAATCAATTTTAGTTTAAAGCGTAAATTTTATTGGTCGTGGTTACTCAAAAATGTATGGAAGTGAAACTCATGCTGTTGTGACTCTGCAAGAAAATAAATATGGATATAATGCAAAGTCTATATTTAACTTTTTAATGAATGATATGCTAATAAGAATAGTGCATTCTTCAATTTCAACTCTACAATTCAGAAGTAAAATGCAATCTCTCACTAAATGTTCTAAGCTAATGATACAGATTCCAAGACAAAAATGCCAACCAATGAAAAATGCCTATTTTTTTGTATTTTCAATATACTAAAAAAAAAATGCACGGACTAATGAGCAACCTGATATATAAATTCTATTGTGTTTAAAAACAATAACTCGACTAGAATACCAAGAAGCCATGCAAACAGTCCAGAGAACAAGGACAAATCAAAAATGGAAAAAAAGAAGAAGAAAGACTCAGCCCAAAAATTCAACTCCAAACAGGTTTTTTGTTATCCCAGATGATCTCAACAGACAATACAAAGACCTAAGAAGGCTCAACAATCTTCAAATCCCACCCAACAATCACTAAACCAAGAAAACAAACAAGGGAAAGTGATATACGTGACTGTTCAGGAGAACAGAGTGTATATACGCTTCTTGGAGTGAGACATCAAGCGTGTATACGCGACTGTCAAGGAAAAAAGGGCGTATATGCTTTAAAACAAGGCTAGGCAAGGGAAAAAAGATGAAAAATCAGACTCTGAGTGAACAGAATCTGTCAAGCAGTGATAAGACAAGAAACACAAAGGAAAAAGAGCAATGTAAGAAGAAAAATTACTTTAACCCTTAGAAGGAAGATCTCTCCCCATTGGAGTTGCCAATGTATACACATCTTGTATAACTGATAGGGAGCGTATATGTGGAAAAATGTATATTTTTAGCTCTGGATTCATCAAAAAGGGATGATAAGTCTGCATAGGGAAATGGAAAAAGGCTCTTTGTGCAAGATAGTAATGGTGAGGCAAATCTTGCCAAAGGAGTAAATCGAAATCCAAGGGGTCTTGGACTACCATAACATCAATAAAGATAGTGTTCCCTCCCAAAGTTATAGGAAACTGAGGAAGGAATCCTAAAGGGTGACTGGTTCTTCTGTTAAAAGAAAACAGAGTCATGGTAATCGGTACAAGTTGAGGATAACCCAAAGCTTGCCAAGAAATAGAGGACAAAATAATAACAGACCAACCTTCATTTATCATCGCATGAGGAATGTCCCGACCACAAACCTGTACTGTAATATTGAAAGGAATGTGAGAGGGAAGACGAGGTCCAGTTAGCACACCCCAATAAAAAAGGATGGCCTCATTACTTGGAGGAGGTTTCGTGGGAGAAGGAGGAATTCCCCCCAGCAAAGTAGATTATGTATCAACGAGAAAAATGTGGGCAAAATCGAGTTTACTCTCTAGAGAGAGAGTAGGATCGATTGATAATGACATCAAATTGACCACTTGGGTTTCATTATCCAAGGGGAGAATAGGGTCGACAGGTGGAAACAGATCGACTGCTTGGGTTTCACTCTCTAACGAGAGAGAGGGATTGACCAAAGATGGGATCAGATCAATCACTTTGGCAATTATTTCAAGTAAGGACGTGACCGGATTGATGACATGATCAACCAGACTAACCGATGAAGGGACTGTAGAAACCACTTTGGCACTCTTCAGAGGAGGAGTGGGATCAACCAGGTTGGCACTCTTCAGATGAAGGGTGGGACTAACCAATGACGGGATTGGATCAGTCACTTGGGTTTCACTTTTCAGATGAAAAGTGGGGTTGATCGATGATGGAACTGGATCAACTACTTTGGTTAGTGGTTCAATCGAGGATGAAACTATATTGACCACCTGAACAACCAGATTGACTGGGGATGGAAACGGATTGACCATTCCATTAACTAACAAAGGTTTGGGGGAAATATTATTATAACTAGTTGGAAGTTGAATATTTTCCAAAAGAGAAGAAGCCTCATCCATGTGTGGACAAAGGTGAGAATAATGATCACCTTCGCATAACATACAAGGAAATTTGACAGTTGTCTTCTTCTTACCAACCTTAACATCACTAGTTGATGTGGTGTTACCATCATGTCTAGCAGAGGCCAGTGATGTGGAGAACCACATTTCTAAGACCTTGGGAAGACCAGGGAAATCCCTCAGAAAGTGGTCACCCTTACAAAGACTGCAAGGGAATCTAGGTTTTAGATTCTTCATTTCAATCTTGTCGACCTCATCAACACTCACAATATGATTAATAGTAGCTAGTTTCTTGGATCCAACATTTGATATGGTTGGAGGCTTGGTCCTTTTCGGGTTCCTCTTCTTCTTCTCTATCTTTTTCTTCTTCTTCTTATCAACTTAGCTACTTGATTTAGAGCTTTCACTAGGCGAAGAAGGAAAAAGGGGAGGATATTTAATGGATGAAGAAGGCCAAAATTCAACATGAGGTTGATGTGTGGGTAGTGTACTTACATTTGAAGCATTAGGTGTAGTTGAATCACTGGGAAGATTCGATATCACCAAAGTGGGGAACAACCAAACCGGTAATCTGATGGTGAGTCCTGGAAGACTCAGTGTGGCAATGTACGGAGGACCAATGTTTCCAAAAGAAGGAAAGGTGAAAGATTCCCCGGAAGGGGTTCCTCCATTGGTACTCCCAAGATTTGATGCCATTAACACTGACTTGACCTAAGGTACACTAATTAAAACAATCAACACATGCTATAAATCTAAGAAGCAAAATATCAAACAAAACTTCCCACAATGAAACCACTAGTTGGTGATGAAATCCAACATTGTGAGATCAATATAGGAAGGGGTGGGGATAAATCTGGTGGATAAGTTACGTTGGTGACCTTATTAATTTACTTATTCCTTGGTGCAAGCTTCCATGCAGTAATTGTGGATTTACCCTCTAAGGAGCCCGAGTGAGTTTGACCATCGTCTGTTCCACGTATAGTGAGACTTCCCTTCACCATCACCTTGTGTAAGACCATGAAGATTATGGCTACTAAGGTCACCAACTTGTAGCTAACCCCTGGGTGGGTACAGTTGACAGTCTAGTCTAAACGTATGGGAAAGATAACAAGTCCGAAATCCTTCGAGAGAACTAAGGACAAGTGGACCGGTAGACCTCCAAAGGACCCCGAATGGTTTCAAAATTCATGAAGCACCGAGACCAAATGAATACAATTAATCCTCAAGAAGAACCCCCAATATACTATGTGACTACTACAAACGGTTGAACCAGAGAGGGATAATCTTCGTAACTTACTCGAAAGCGATTGCGTGTGTAACCCCTGTGTGAGAGAGGGATCCTAGAAAGATGATATGAAAAATTGGATTTTCTCTCCCTATCGCAAGATGCTATGTTTGTTTGACATCTTTGGAAAGTTATCCTTTCAACCTATTCCAAATCTCTACACCTTAAGATAATGTAGGTTTTCTAACAAAAATGTAAAAAAGTCTGATAAATTTTAATTTAGCATTTGATTTTAAGGTTGTTGTTTACTGAGAGGTGTATGAGAGTGAAAATTGATGATATTGTGACTCAATTCCCAAAACATGCATAAGAAATTATAAGCAATCTTTTGTTTCAATGAATGTCTATTTAAGGGAAGGAGAATGGATTTTCCTTTCACTGTCAAACACTAAGATACAATGACCGCATGCAATTGTTCTCAATCAAGAATCCAACATAATGCTAAAATGTTCAGAAATTGGTTCCAATATCCAAAAACCAATCATGAAAAAATACCATTTTCTTTATATGTGATTGATAATCAGTTTGATGTAAAGCTTCCTATGTTAATAAGACTTCAAGATCTGTGATATTTAAGCAATCGGAAGCAAACTTCACATAAAAAAAACACACCCTCGTTGTGATCAAACAAGAACAAAAACAAAACCAAATTCAAATAGGAGGAAATGCTTGGAGAAAATACCTCAAAGATCAAAATGAAAATAGTGAATAGATATTTAAATTTCCTTACAACAAATTTCATTCAATCAGATAAGTGAGGAAGCAGTGGATCGACTCCAAGTCTCATGGAAGAAGAGTGACTCAAAGAAAGGAAAATAGATGTCAAAAATCCAAACCAAAATTCATCAATCCTTATAAATCAAGATGTTGGAGGCCAAACAAGGACACACTAAGATGGTAATGAATCTGAGAAGATGAATCAACAAAAAACCACACTCAGAGAGGTATTCTCTAAAGAATTTTAAGAAGAAAAAGATCACCTCTCTGGTGTCAAGGGTACTAGAGAATTTCAACACTCGGTGGGAGCCTGCAAGGGAGTGCCAACACTCTGGTGGTAGAGGTAGGGGAGCGTTGGGCTCTTAGAACTCAAAAATTAAAAAAAAAAAAAAACTCAAAAAAATCCATAAATTCAATGTGTATAAGATGGATCCAAGAGCCAACAACACATCTAAAAATCAGAGACACATCGTGAATAATATCTAAAGGTGATCAAAGGCCAAAAACAATACCAAGGAAGGGAACCAAAACTGAAAGGTTTGTTCCCCAGTGGAGTCGCAAATTTCTATTACAGGAAAATCCTCCTGTGGACTAGTGGATTTCCTCTTGAACCCTAAATCTCTAAGATCAAGACAGAAAGGTGCTAACTTTTGTCACTGACATCCTTTTAAACCTATATAAGTCAATCAAATAGAGAAAAGGAAGAATAATGTACCTTTTTATCGATGTTTATCCTTGCCCAGTCCAAGTTGGGCCTTCATCCCCAAGCTCTTCAACAAGTCCCACAATCGAATAACAACAAAGACAAAACAACTTCCTATTCTACCATGATTAATCCAAAACTATATCTATCTATCAAAGACAAGTTCATGTAGGCATGCACAACCTTGAAACAAACAAGCCAAGCACATGTATTAATGAGAACTAGATAGCAATACTTACAGACCTTTGATGAAGTTACAATAGCCTCTTCCAACTCTCCTTGTCTAGCCCCTTGCTCAAATAATCCACAATCAAAATGAATATGCTTTACAGATGATCTCCCTTATGAGATAATAAGTTTGATGTCTTCAATGTCCTCTCCTTCCTTATGAGATCATAAGTTAGGTGTTTCTCCATTTTTCATCCATTTCACCATGAGAAGGCCTCCTTATATAAGATTGGAGAGACCCAACCACCTGATAGATTCTTGGGATAGGTTGAGGATCCTTCTCCATCATTTGTGGATCTGCCCTAAGATCTATTCTTGACCTCAGATTCGAATCCAACCAACTCTAGAGATGAGGGGGATTTTTCCTTGATTTTCCTCAACAACCCAAGATTTCCTCAAACATCCTAGTGCTCTCTTAGAATGAGGCATAGAGTGTTGCAATGCTCCCCCAAGAAAGGGTAGGGATTTTTGGAACTTCCTAAAATTGGGTAGGGTAGTGCTACCCAAAATTTCCTTAAAAAATCCCAGCGCTCCTCCAAAAGGGTGCACAAAGTGCTGGAACACTCCCCCAAAGAAGGGTAGTGAGCGCTAGAACTCCCTGACAGTGGGTACGGGAGAGATGGCCTTCAAAATTCAATTTTAAGTGGGGTTTTTCATGGAAAAATATTTGTACTCTTCATCAAATGATTTCTCCTTCTTAAACCAGTCTCTGAAGTGTCCTTGTGATGTTGTTCGAGACACGACATAGACAAGATGATTGTATGATGTCTTCGACACTTGCGACACTTGTGGCCAAAATGAGACACTTGTGACACTTGTAATGACAACAATAGGTCATCATTGAAGTGAGTAATTTTTATGTGTAACACCTATGGAAGAGGCCTCTGCAAATGGTAGCTTCCAAGAGGGAGTAGTGGACACCATAGGACCCATATATGATGACGCTAAAGGGATTATTGATATAGAAAATTCAATCAAATGTGGTTAGGTTTACCATATTTTTAACAATAAAACCTTCCTCCAAGGGTCAGGAGATAACATTGACCTTGAAATATTCAGGAACATTAGAAAATATAAGCTATATAAGGCGACAACCCATGCGAAATTAATTCCTTGCGCAAATGCCATTTTATGGATAGTGAGACATGTGTACTTTCATACAAGGTACATACTCAATGCCAGGGAGAACCAGATAACATTATTTCAAGCATAAACTACATCCTCCTTCTACTACCTAGATAAAGGGGAAATATCGCTAGATGAAAATCTTATAAATAAATTCCCACTTAAATCAAAGGATTTTCTAAATGTTTTCTACAAACATAGAAAACCATTTAAATCAAGGCTCTTAGGAAATCACCCCACCAACCTATTGAGAATGCCTTACCAATATGTGGTGGCAATGTTGTGTATATTATATGGGGAACCCAATGCTTCAAAATTAATGATGACTTGGGTGCCTCTCATTTACTATATTGTGGATGTCAGGTTGACCTTTAAATGGGATGTCATTTTATCAGCATCTGCGGAAGAAGATATCATAGAAGTAAAAGAAACCATCCCTACGAACTTTCCTAGTTTTCACATCTCCTCTTATCTCCTGGAAATGGTATGTATCTGCCACACATATCCATAAATGGGCTAGACCTGGAAACCAAGTGACACCCAATACACATTTACTGCAAGGTTCTTTGAGAGAAAAAGTCTAGGATAGAATATCACAATATATGTGATCATTGACTAGCGTTGTTGTTCCAGCTCATCTTCAACTTACTTTCATCATGCATGATGGAAAACGCACATTTGATAGTTTGAAGGATACAATATTGGTACCTCTTGGAATATGGAACATATTTAAGTATATATGGAGCCATCAAGGCTCCACATTTTCTTCCAAGATTCATCCTAGACAAGTTGGTTTTACAAGAAGTTTTCTATTATACTGTGGTTCATAGAGTTGGCGTAGCTCTTTATAGTGACAAGAAGGCCATATGGCCTCCTTTCCCACTATGGGTTGGGTCATATTTATTTGAACATGTTAAGCAATCCCAGGATGACGTGGGCATACTGACATACTTCCACTTTGGAGAGGAAATATTATGGAGGCGTAATCCTCTAGATATAGTAAAGAAATAGTTCCTTAGTTGCAAGCATAAAATGAATACACGATAGATGATTGGGAAGAAGAAGAGATTCACTACCATGCCAAAACATACCATGAGGTCATATTGGGGAGAAAGGGAAACCCACTAGGAATAATTTTAGATGAAAAAAGAGATCAGGAGGCCAAAGAGAAGGATAATTGAGAAGTGGAAAATGTTATCTCCTCAAATAAATCAATTGAGATTTTTCATTTTAGGTGATAGGATGTCTTTTAAAAAAGCATTTTTTTAATAATTTTTTAAAGCTCATTTCTCAAAGCTTTACGCATGTAATAAAGTTTAAATAAACTTTTGTTTACTTTTTATTTGATCTAATTCAAATCTCTGGTTTTGGTGGCTTAGGAGAACATTTCGATTTTTCATTAGCCATTGAAAGCCTTAGCTTTCAGTAGATTAAAAAAAGGAATTTAGGGCTATTTTAGCCACCGAAATCGTAGAAGCGGGGAAAGCGTTAGCATGTCCTTTCACACATTTCAACCATTAGTTTCGAAGTTTTATAATTGCAATAAGTCACTGAAAAGACAGGAGAACGAACTGTTCACGACTGGAAGTTGATCTCTGTATGATATAAGTGAATATTTTCAGATCGTTGTATCATCAAGCCATATGATTACGTACCCTCCATCATTACAGTTATCGACCATGACTGCTGCAAATCACCAACCATTCTGTTGCATCCCTTGTAATCAGTGCCATGTTCTAAATCTCACCTCAGTTTTCTCATTTCTATCATAGTTGAGCCGACTCTCCCTAACTCTACGCTGTGTAACTCTCCCCCTAAATCCATTCCTTCGATCATAGGTGTGCGGAAGCATTGTGGCAAATGAAGAAAGGAGTGTCAACCCTGAGGAAAGAGCTCGACGACATCAATTACTTGGAATTTCACCCTAAGGTATGTCAATTGTTCAAGGATGCATGGTGTTATAATTTTTTCAAAAAATTACAGAGTTTTCATTAGGATACGGTAGAGGCATTTGCCCTCAATTTCGATGAAAAGAAAGAAATCATAGGTCGAGATGAATTTGAGATAGATGAATCCCTCATAGATGAAGTGAAAGAGCTTCCTAGGACTAGAGAAAAATGGTTTAAAACTACTGTCACTAAGAATGTTGAATTCAGGTCTTATTTGAAACCAGAACACAAGGGTTTGATATGGAAGAAAGACATTCATGTGTCTTTCCTTGAAGAGAAATGGAAGCAGTTACTAAAATCCATAATGGTTTATATAACTTGTGAAGGGTGATATAATAGAGTGATGATTTACCGTGTTAAACTCATAAATCATTTGAATGGTAGAAACCCACTCAATCTGCCCTATTTTCTCCACAAAAGTTTATCCAAAATGGCTCATCAAGTCAAGGCCAAGACCAATAAAGTTGCAGGTAGATTATCCCACCATAGTCTGATGAAACTTTTGGTTTGTGATATGTTGCAAAGAAGAGGCAAAGAGTGGAATTACTTCTTGTTCTGGAATGATTTCGAGACTGAGATTCAATCAGAAGGTAAAAAGAGTCCTCGTTCCAAGAATTACTCTACTCCCAGAAGTGGAAAGAGGAGGAGGAGATCTATCTCTTCAGCTCCAATTAATCAACCCTCTCCTTCCTCTAAGCTTGACAAAACTAAGAAGAAATTAAATTTCAACAGTGAAAAAGAAAAGGCCAAAGAATCCCCAGTGAACAAAAACATTCTTAATCTTCCTTACACAGACTCCAAGGATTAAGAGCACCAAATTGAAATAGGGCATGAGGATTCAGTTACCACAGGGTGTGAAAATTATGTTTTTGTGGATATATACACAACAAGTTATGAAGACCTTCCATCACCTACACCTCAAGAAGAACAAGAACCACAAATTGCATATGCCTCATCTAGAAAATGAGTGAAGCAGAGTAAATCAAAGGAAATCAAGAAGCTTAAGAAGAATTTAGCTGAGCAAAAAGTGCTAGAAAGGGTAATCAAAACCAGGTATGAAACCCTATCGAAGAACTTTGCAGAAAGAAACTCATCCTTGGAAAGATTAGCCCATGAAAGAATAAAGGAGAAGAAAAAGAAGGACAAGATTGTAAAAGACTACAATAGGTTATGCAGAGTTTCCTAGAGTGATAACAAATCGGCATCATTGCTGGGGAGAGTAGACTGAAGCTTAGCTTCCTTGGGAGACGACAAGATCCAACTTTGATGATAGAAAAAGTTTGGACACATTTTCATTTGTAACCATATATCTGACGACTCCATTGGAACGAAGTGGCTCCGAAAAGGGCTCATACCAGGGAAAACCAAGAAAGACCACTGGCAACACCAGTTCCATATATTGAGAAGATCATCATAAGTGGAAAAACATTGCAAAGACAAACTTTCAGATCTGCAAGAGCATCTAAACTAGGTATTTCAAGAAACACTTCTTCTTTTGTATCTAGAGAACCTCTTGTCAAATCCCCTTCTGCTGAAACTTCTAGTTCTCAGAAAATTAAAATTGTGTCAAAAATATTGAAAGGTGATGAGCCTTCAATTTCCTCTGATGTTATAGATTCTATTTCCGAGCATGTTACTATATCCAAATTAGGAGAAGAATTTGTAAAATCCATCCAAGAAGAGGACTCTTCCTCTTCCTTGAATTCTTCACCAACTGATCCTGTAGAGAGTTTTTTCCATACTCATACCAGTCTTCCCATTCTTGAAGATATTTTACAAGATCTTTTCTCTAAGGGTGAAGAAAACTTGGCCATGTTGCTCGGTCAGTTTTACAGAGCTTCTTACTTTCCACCTTATTCAGGAAACACATTCCAAGGTAGTCATCCCACCGGTGCTTCCCCTTCATTCCTCAGTGAAGTAAGACCACCATTTTCCATAGTCCCACCTATCCCATCTTAGCCATCATCTACAGAAAATTCTTTCTCTGCATCAACCCCCAAGATTGCCATGGCTGCCCCTTTGACAAAAATGGAACAAATCTTAGCTAATAGGTATGCCCCTCTTGTGTTGCCCAATCCTTTATCAACCATGCCAACAAGAGACTGTCAGAAATATATTCCAAAGTTTATTGGATCTGGGGATTATAGTGCTAAAGAACATACAAAATCTTTCTATGCTTATGCTGAGAATATTAACATTTCAAAGGAAGATGTTTGGACCAGAATTTTTTTGCAGAGCTTGGATGGTCAAGCCAGGAGGTGGTTCAACGAACTACCAACAAATTCAGTGGTAGGTATTGAGAAATTATATGAAGTGCTTTTGAAACATTGGGGAGAAAGAAGAGACCTCTTGTATTATATTACTGAATTTGGAAATCTAAGAAGAGAAAATGGAGAGTCTGTGTCAGACTTCACCAAAATATTCAATAAGATGTTTGGCAAGATCCCAACAGAGATCAAGCCAACTGATGCATCAACAAAGATTACTTACTCTTCTGCCTTTGATCTAGAATTTTTCTTAATCCTTAGAGAAAGAAGGTCAATCACACTCACTTTAATGCAAGACACTTCTCTCGAGGTTGAATCTAACATTATGGAATCTCAGAAACTTAAAGGACAATTTGAGAGAAATAAGTCGTCTACTGATCCTCCTTCTTCATCAAATACCAAAATGGAAAATATGGCCAAGATATTGGATAGCTTGACCTCGGAATATGAAAATTCAGATTCAACAACCAACAAGAAGTAAAGAGCTGAATGTTTATGCTCCCGGGAATCCCAATGCATTTCCTTACAGAAGGAACAACCAATAGATCCAAATCCTTTAGAGAGACAAGAATGCAGTTGAAGACCAAAGGATCAGGGCCCCCTTTCAAAATGCAGTGCTAGAAGAAGAGCAGGAGCTATCTCATGATGAAGTTGAAGAAGAAGACAACATCAATTGTTTTGGGGATGAAAATGATTCCTCCTTCTTGACACAAATAGATTATGAGGATACCCAGATGGACGAGCAGATTCATGAGGCAATCATTGAAGAATATTTTTATCAGAAAGATGATCAACTAGGTTACAATTTAATATCTAAGATTGCCACTCCAGCCATTGCTTTTTTCCCCCAGAAAAAAAGAAAGATGTTGCTGCCAAGCAGCCTACTTCTCCTACAAAGAAGAACTCCACTCCTGCCAAACAACAACAGAAGAAATTACAGCCCCAAGCTAAAGAAAAGGTGTCCCTCAGAGCTCCTTCTAATGAGGTAAAACCTTCTGATAAAATATCATATTCATTTAATTTTGAATCAGAAATTCAGAAGGTGAAAATACCTATGCCATTGGCTAAACTTATGAAGAATGACGTATTCAAGTATGCTATCCTAAAGTCCCTTCAGCCAAATACTCCCCCATCTGCTGATTACATAAAACTTCAATATGAAAAGCCAACAATGACTATAGGACCTATGGTAGAAGACTGAGATGACACTTGTCCACCCTTCTACATATCCCTGAATATCCATGACAAGATCCTTCACAATTGCTTGCTTGACTCAGGAGTGTCACACAATCTTATGCCTAAAGCAGTGATGGATGAACTTGGGCTTGACATCACAAAACTTTACCATGATCTCTTCTCTTTCAACTCTAGGAAAGTCATATGCCTCGAACTCATAAAAGGCCTTGTCATAAACCTTGCCCAGTTGTCAATGAAAAGCATGGTAATGGATGTTGTAGTGGTTGATATCCCACCCAAGTTCATCCTCCTCTTGTAGCGTTCATCGAGAAAAATGATAGGGGGTAACTTGCAGATGGATCTTTTGTATGCCACAGTCCTGGTGTTTGGAGGAGAGCTAAAGATACTTTACAGAGAAAATCATCTTGCCTACATAATTGGTGATGGGAAGAATTGTGTAAACCATCCCATTTATGCATTAGACACAGACTTTGGATCATGCATTCTGCAAATAGATAATTCTCATCCAGCTCATTTGCATCTCACAACGCCTACTTATCAACAGACTGATGGAGAGAGTACTCCCATGTGGAGCATGTTCTTTGATGGTGCCAGTAACAAAGACTTAGCAGGTGCAGGTGTAGTTTTGATTTCTCCTTCAAAAGAGGCTATTCATTTGTCTTTTAAACTTGATTTCAAAACTACTAAGAATATAGCAGAGTATGAGGATTTTCTATTGGGATTAAATTATACCAAGGAGATGGGAATCAAAGGACTAAAAGTGTTTGGAGATGCGGATCTTATCATACAACAAGTGAATAGTACTTTCCAAGAAAAACATGTCAGGTTGAAAGCTTATAGGGATGAGGTATGGAAAATCAGGGACTCTTTCTCCATTTTTTATATTTCCTATATACCTAGAGCTATGAATCACCTTGTTGATTCCCTTGCTATCTCATCCAGTATGTTCATTCCTCCCATGCCTCCCAGACTGAATTATGAAATCCAAGTCAAATATAGACCATCCCTACCCGACAATATCAAATATTAGAAATTATTTGAAGATGATGATGAGCTTAGAAGATTTCTCCAAGTGGTAGATGAATTTTCTGATATGCATATTGACCAAGAAAATCAAAATGTAGAGGAATCCAAAAATCCTAAGCTAAAAAGAAAAATGGGTCAACATGATATTGTTCAGCTACCCAACAATTATATACCTCGGGGTTTGGTGCCTCTTGAGAAGCTTTTTGACCAAAACGATGTCCCCTACAAACCTGATAAGAAGGAGAAGGATCATGCTATCCATGAGCACAATATAGGAAGCCAAATTCATCCTAAATTCATAAATCTGTCTATTGAATTAACTACTGACTAGTGGTCAGAATATTGCAGCATTATGAAGGAATTTGCTGATGTTTTTGCCTGGAAATACAGTGATCTGAAAACCTATGATCCTAATGTCATTCAACATAAGATTCCCATTGAGAAAGACAACATCCCTTTCAAACAAAAACTGAGACCTCTCAGTCCTCTCCTATTGCATGTAATTGAAAAAGAAATCAAAAATCTCCTTGATGCCAAAATCATAATCCCATTAAGATACTCTAAATGGATTGCAAATCTAGTAATAGTGAGAAAGAAAAATGGTGAGATTAGGTTATGCGTTGATTTTAGAAACTTAAATAAATTCTCAAAGAAATACAACTATCCCCTACCCAAGATGGAACACTTGTTGCAAAGAATTTTAGGGGCCACTATCATGTCTTTCCTAGATGGCTTCTCATGCTATAACCAGGTTTATGTACATCCTGATGACCAAGAAAAAATTGCCTTTGCTACTCCTTGGGGTACCTTCATGTACGCCAAAATGCCATTCGAGCTAATGAATGTTGGGGCCACTTTTCAGAGGGCCATGGAGATAGCTTTCATGTGAGAGAAGGACAAGTTTGTCCTCATCTATCTTGATGATATCACATTTTATTATAGCAGTCATGAAGAGCATCTGAAGCATCTGAAAAGAGTATTTTTGAAATGTAGACAGTTTGGGCTTTCGTTGAACCCCAAAAAATCTCAATTTGATCTCAAGAAGGGTAAGCTCCTAGGCCACATTGTTTTAGCAGAAGGAGTGAAAATTGATCCAGCTCAGGTGGAAGCAATTCAGATGTTGTCCATACCAAGGTCAAAGAAGGATATCCATTATCTACTCGGTAAGATAAATTTTGTCAGAAGATTTATTCCTAATTTCACTGAGTTAGTGAAACACATAACTCTTATGCTAAAAAAGGGATCCGAGATAAAATGGACAGACAATGAAAGAAGTTCATTTCAGGATATCAAACAGGTTATCATGGAATCCCCCACTCTAATCAGTACAGATTACACCAAGATCTTCTATATTTTCTGTTTTGCTTCCTATGACACAGTGGCAACAGTCTTGTTACAAAAAGATGATGAAAGTCTTGATCACCTGGTGGCCTTTTTCAGCAATTCACTCAGAGATGATGAACTAAGGTATGATTCTATAGAAACACAAGATTATGCTCTCATTAAGTCATTAAAATCTTTCATAATTTATATCCTCCATGCAAATGTTGTTGCCTATGTTCCTTCAGCCTCTATGAAGGATCTCTTGACTCAGCCTGATATTGATGGAAAGAGAGCTAAATGGATCGCAAAGCTGGTTGAGTTTGACATAGAAGTGAAGCCCACTAAGATGGTAAAAGGCCAAGGCCTCGCCAATCTTTTGACTGAAGAGAATTGTGATATTTTGGACATAAATTTCATTGGGGAAAGTTCAGCAAGTTTGCAGACAGGGGTAGCAGCGGAAGAACAACATGGAAGCCAACAGGTGGCTGAGAATTTGTTTTCATGTGAGTGGTATTAAGGTATTATTCATTTTTTATAGAAGTTAGAGGTTTCTCCTGAACTTAGCATGACTCAAGCCTGAGCCCTTAAGCTCAGAGCAATTAAATTTTGCATTAATAATTATCTTTTGTATTGGAAAGATCCTACTGGTTTACTACTAAGATGTTTAGACAAAGAAGAGTCAACTGAAGTCATGCATCAGTTTCATTCAAGTATTTGTGGAGGCCATCATTATTGGAAGACCACAGCTCATAAAATCTTAAGGGCTACGTATTATTGGCCTTTTCTTTTTTTAGATGTGTGTGCCTTTGTGAAATCTTGTGATAAGTGTCAAATATTCACAGGAAAACAACAACTAAAATATCTTCCCCTGAGACCTATTATAGTGAATGGTCCTTTTCAGTAGTGGGGTTTAGATTGCATAGGTGAGATTAATCCTTCATCTAGTGGTCAACATAAATGGATCTTGGTAGCCACTGACTATTTTACAAAGTGGATAGAGGCAATCCCCACTAGAAATGCCACTTATTAGGTCGTCATGAAGTTTCTCTATGAGAACATCCTGATCAGATTCGGTTGCCCAAAAAGGCTAGTGACAGATAATGCAACAACTTTCAAATCTGATACATTGGTTGACATGTGTCAGTCAATGGGCATTCAATTGGTACACTCTACTTCTTACTACCCTCAAGGTAATGGCCTTGTCGAGTCATCCAATAAGAGTCTAGATAGAATCATTAGAAAGATGTTGGAGGAGAATCAAAAGAGCTAGGATTCTAAACTAAAGTTTTCTCGTTGGGAAGACAGAGTAACTAACAATAAATCCATAGGAACTTCTCCCTTCAAACTGGTTTATGGTGTTGATGCCATTTTCTCCATTCATCTAGTTTTACCAGTGGCTAAGTTTTTTCAGGAGGAACAAACTGAATCAAATGATATGGTGAGAAGAATTCTTGACTTGGTAGAATTGCAGCAGGTCAGAGAACAACTAGTGGATAAATTAGAAGCTCATCAAAAGAGGATAAAGGATACTTTTGACAGAAAAGAAAAGGTGGACGACTTTTAGGTTGGTGACTAGGTTCTGAAATGGGATGCCCTCAGACAAAATAAAGGCAAGCACGACAAGTTTGATTCTTTGTGGACCGGTCCTTTCATGATAACTTAAGTACAACACAACAACACCTTCATTCTGCAAAGTCTGGAAGGTGAAGAAATGTTTGGTGGCCTAGTCAATGGGTGTTTTCTGAAACTCTATTTTATCTAAGGCTTCAAATCCTTGTCATTGTAATTTTTATTTTCATCTTTTGTTTTTGCAAAATAACTCCATGCCCAATGGAAACACTAGTAGATAGGTTTGAATTTTTGTTTTTCAGGAAAGGCATTGGTTTTGTGGTTCTTGAAACCTCACAGGGAGGCTTTCACCCCCAATAGGATCCAACGTTATCTCCTCAAATAAATCAATTGAGATTTTTCATTTTAGGTGATAGGATGTCTTTTAAAAAAGTATATATATTTTTTAAATTTTAAAGCTCATTTCTCAAAGCTTTATGCATGTAATAAAGTTTAAATAATTTTTTTTTTAGTTTTTATTTGATCTAATTCAAATCTTAGGTTTCGGTGGGTTAGGCGAACATTTCGATTGTTCATTAGCCACTGAAAGCCTTAGCTTTCTGTAGCTTAAACAAAGGAATTCAGGGCTATTTTAGCCACCAAAATCGCAGAAGTGGGGAAAGAGTCAGGATGTCTGTTACCCATGATTTTGGTCATCGAGATGATGTATTAATGATGGTGTACTTAGGCTCTTCATAAGAACTTTCTCCTGAGAAAAAGTTATTTTCATCTCTTCCAGAAAACTCATTTTTGAAACTGTTCGCAGGCTACTAGTATATTTGCCTGCGAGAATGCATGATTCTCGTAGGTTGCCTTAAGCCAGGGTGCGAGAAGTTCGCACTATGTTGAACTGC
>SNQJ01S0165925.1:21045-40935 GCA_010110895.2 Picea sitchensis | reverse complement strand
CGTGACAACGACGTTGTTCTGAATTGCTTAGCGAGTACGATTTCAAGATTACTTACATAAAGGGAACATTGAATAGAGTGGCTGATGCGTTGAGTCGGAGACCACGCATATTTTCGGTGATGCCTCTTCAGACGAATCTATGTGAAAATATTCTAACTTTACCATGTGATGATGACTGGAACAAATAGGTCAAGGATTTTATTGGACAAAATAGAATTATGATACAAACATTTGAAGGATTTGTTGTGGACAATGACAAATTATTGAGATTTGAAAATCAAATTTACGTATCGCCCAACGACGAGTTGAGGAGTTTGATCCTAAACAAGGCTCATAGAGCAGTGTACATGGATCATCTTAGAGTCACAAAGATGAGAGTAGACCGTAAACCCTTATTCTTCTGGAAAGGAATAAAAGAAGAAATAGTCAACTATGTGGCAAGATGTCTAGAATGTCAGTAGGTGAAGGCTGAACATAGACATCCGACAAGACTACTACAACCACACGCTATTCCAGAATTGAAATGGGAGGCCATTTCGATGGATTTCATTGTTGGATTCCCATTGATGACACAGAGACACGACTCAATTTTTGTGGTAGTTGACACTTTGACGAAGAGTGATCATTTTATTCCTGTGCGTATGACGTATTAGGCACCTGACATAGTTAGAGTTTTCATCAGTGATATTGTGAGGTTGCATGGCGTGCCTAAGAGGACCATATCCGATAGAGGATCGATGTTTACATAATGATTTTGGACTAGTTCCATGAGGCCTTGGGAATCGAACTTAACTTTAGCACCGCGTATCACCCGGAGATAGATGGGCAGACCGAGCGAACTAACCAAATTTTGCAGGACATGTTGTGCATGTACGTGATGGAACAACAAAAGCATTGGGAAGAATTCTTGCAACTGGTAGAATTCACATATAACAACAGTTATCAAAGCACCATTAAGATGGTGCCTTTCGAGTTTCTTTACAGGAGGCCATGTCAGATGCCTTTGAGTTGGGATCGACTTGAGGATAGGGTCCTGGTGGGACCAGAAGCGATCCAAGAAATGGAAGATCAAATGAAAACAATAAGACAAAGGATCAAAGAAATGTAGGATCGACGGAAGAGTTATGCCAATGTGCATCGTGTCGACTGTAGTTCCAAAGTTGGCGATCGAGTCTTCTTGTGGGTGAAACTGCACAAGAGTTCGATCAATTTTGGAAGGGGTGATAAACTCTCTCCTAGGTTCGTGGGACCTTTCGATATTATGTAAAGGAAGGGGCATGTGGCCTATCGACTAGCCTTGCCTGACTCTTTGAGGCGTATGCACGATGTTTTTCACGTATCTGTTTTGAGACATTATGTTAGTGATCCTACACATGTTATTGACATGAGTTCCTTGCAGGTATCTGATGAGGGTGCGCTCACGGTGGATCCAAAATGCATACTGGACCATCACATTCGACAGCTACGACGTCGAACAATAGATTAGGTCAAGGTACAGTGGGACAACTATAATCTGCACTCGACGGCCTAGAAGGACACATATGATATGCGTCAGCAGTTTCCATTTGTGTTTGATAGCTAGGCCTATGATATTCTGATGCACTTTATTTCGGCACTAACATACTATGAAACTTCAGGATGAATTTTAAACAAGAGGGGGTGTATGTAACATGTTGTTCTTGTGCGCACTGAGTGAACGTATTCTTTGAGGACACTTGTGTGCAAGTGATCCAGGTTATTATACTATTGGTCATTTTGATTATGATTATGAGATATTTTTGATTTGATGATATGTTATTTTGTTGTATTTACATAGACAGGTGCTATTGACTGGGTTCACCTGAGTGTGCAGGAATTTGGACATTGAGGATACAGAGGCATCGATGAACCCCTTGGACTCTGGATCGAGTTAGGGAGTGGACTGTTAGGATTTGAATGTTGTTGATGTGACATATGTACATATGATTAGATGTTATGATGATTGATTATTATTATTGACATGATTCATTGATGGATGCAGGCTGACGATAGCTTGCCGACTAGACTCACATTTGGAGTAGAGGGGTCATGCATGACAACCAGAGACATCGAGGGAGAGGTGTGGCAACAACCCTAACACAACCTACTAGCACTCATGCCATAGATCGAACTGTAGGTTAATGATTACCTAGTTTGAGAAGACCCGTGATGTCAGGAGGGCAAACTGTGACAGTCGCTCACGATGATTCTAAGGGGCTTGCAATAAGGCAGGGGCCTTATTCCTTAGAGGCCCTTAGTCTCCCACAAGTTCACCTGGAGGAGTATTGACTCCAAGGGTTTGACGTCTACCAAATTCAGTCAAGAGGCGAGTGGCACCCTTTGAGCACATAGTGCGTCTTGAAGGGAATGTTGCACAAGGAAAATAGAAAGAGGATAGTGGCACCCTTGGAGCACGTAGTGCGTATTGAAGGGCATGTTGCATAAGGAAAACAAAAATAGGCGAGTGGCACCCTTGGAGAACATAGTGCATCTTGAAGGGCATATCGCGCAAGGAAAATGGAAAGAGGCGAGTGGCACCCTTGGAGCACGTAGTGCCTCCTGAAGGGTACATCGTGATTTTAACTAGTAAGTGAATAAACCTAGTCGACCTTAAAATGAATGATGTGATAAGTGAAGTTTAACGACCAATTTGTTCCCTTAAGAATTGTTGCCAAGCCTAGTGAATTAAAAACATTAGACGTATAACCAAATTAAAGGGGAAATTTTAATTCACTCAGGTTTTTTTATAAAATTTTAATTCACTAAGATTCTTTTTATAAAATTTCAATTCACTAAAGGTTCTTTTATAACTAATAAGAGAAATTCAAACTTTAATTATTAAAGTAAAAAAAAAACAAGGATTTTTTTTTTTATAATGGAGGATTAAATTCATAAAAAGAGTAAATGGTTGTTTATATAAACTACTAATTTTGAACTTAGTTATAAAAAGGGGAAACTTAAAATAAAAGTAAACTTAAAGAAAAAAAGAAACTTAAAAAAGGGGGAAACTTAAAGAAAACGTTGAATGTCTAACTTAGTAAGGAATCTAGCCTTTGGATCTTTCTATTTATGAACTCAACTAGGAAATAAGTAAGGCGTAAGTCATTTAAGAATTGTAAGGAAATATTGGGATACCGAGGAGAGTTTTTAGGAATTCTCTTGGCGAGTGAGGGAAATAGGAGTATTTAATTAATTATTAAAATTGATTTTCTGGTGCAACTAGGGGATCGAGTGACATGTGTACGGGGGATGTTTTTTGAAATTAATTAAATGAAAAAGGAATTTAATGAGAATTTTGGAAACTAATTACGTGAAAACTCTATAAAATAGATGGCGAAGGAGGAGTATGGACACATCTGGTTTGTGTAATGTTACGCTGTTGAAATTTTATCTTGACTGAACTTTCCATTGTGGGAGTTGGGATACCTAGCTTGGGTAACGAGTGGTAGCTTGAACTTGCGAGGTGAGCTGGGTGCTAGCATTCTATGATGTTGGTTGTGTGGCCCCTTTGCGGCTCAGGGGGCTCAGGGGGAAGAAGAGTACCCCTAGCATTGGCTGGGAGGTACTAGTGAGGTGACATCGATCGAAAAGCGAGAGATGGATGGAACGCGTGTGAGACAACGAATTCAGAGCCTTCGTATTTGGCTATGGTACGCATGTGTATATTTGTATTGAATAGTAGTTTAAATATTGTTCCTGCACCTTCAGTAATGTACTTCTATTGTGTTAAATTTTATTTTTTATTCAGCGTAACACTATTTAGAGATTTCATTTTTATCTTTCAGCAAATTGTCTTGATGAGCCCAACGTTTTATGATCAGAGAACTTAAAGTCATCCCTGCCTTATGCTCGTTGTATTTTGTATTGATTTCCTATGGAGAACCCAAACTATGATTGCAATGACTTCTCTACGTTTGTTTTTATTGATTTAATACGAAGAAAAAATGTGGTTTTATCTTCTGTCCCTTATCCCTTAAGTTATTAGTCTGTGCCTGAGTAGTCGACCAGGATCCTAATCGACTGTCTTCACTTTGGTGTTTAATACTGAGATTCAAATGCCCTGCTTTCCTATGGATAATAAGTGAAGGATACATTTTCTCCAAACTATATATCCCTTACTTATATCTGTGTTTTTCTCTTATTATTAATATCTGATCTCTGCATTTTTCTTTTATGCATAATCCCTGCATCCTTCCCAAAAATTTATCTCTGCGTTTTCTTGAATGATAAATCTCTGCACTTGAATGATACATCTCTGCGTTTTCAGAAATGATAAATCTTTGCACTCAAATGGTAAACCTCTGCGTTTTTTATTGATAAATCCTACCGTTTTTGGATGGTAAAACTCTGTGTTTTTGATTGATAAATACCAACATTTTTGGATGGTAAATCTCTGTGATTATTGTGATTCTTACTCTTAAAACCCGTTCGCTTTGTAACCCCTTCCTTCAGTAAGCGACTTGTAGTGTATTTGTTTAGCGATTATGTTATCATTTTTTTAAAATAAAATCTTTTCTTTCATACTTGTATAGCATAATTTCTTCAAAATCCATCTATGAATGATAGCAGGTGGACGTTGATAACGCTGATAATAAAATCCTAGTTTTCAAATGCCCAACCCAACCGCGTTGCTTCCTCGTCTGTATAACGCAATTTGTTTTCTTAATGATTTGCTGCATAACATGGTGTGAGACTGATTTCGATTGTGAGTAAAGATGCCAACGCTATCTCTTTCAAAGATGCAGAACGTGGTAGACCGTGGATCATTAGGAAGGACCCCACATTGGTGCATTAAACAATAAATAGATAGTTGTAGTTTCGTTGAGGCAGCTGGAAAATACAGGAAGACTACGGGACGGCCAGAAAAACAATGATGGTTGATATGTTTGATAGAACTATTCTCACTTCTTCACGCAGAAATCCATGGAGCTGCTAGGAAAAACAATGGATTTGGCTTGACTTCAGTCGTCTCTTTTAATATTATTTTATTTACGAATTGACCTTGGCTTGACTTCTTTACTTTAGCTTGACCTCACTGGGTTGATTCGTCTCCTTTAATATGATTGATTAACACATTTTTTTTTGTGCATTGTGCATCCAAGCGTGGCATGACCCGTCTTTATTAGTTGTCCTGATTATCTTGAAATTTCATACTACACAAGAACCTTTTTGCTATTGAATTGCAATTATTACTACACTGATTTACTGCGATTAAATTCATTTATTTCTTCACACATTTTTATTGCCATTGTCCTCTAGTTATTAATACACCCAGATTATAAGGCTATCTAATTTTTAAATAAAAAAGAAAACTACACGGAGATTTATCACTATCTGTAGCGCGATATCAACACAGTGTATCAACCTCACCTTTATTTTGTATCAGATATCAATGACTTTATCTTGTGGATAGGGAAATGTGAGCCCCATTTTATTAATTTCTATTTTATTCCACACTAGAGTGCATTGTTAACTATTTCATTGATTTATTTATGTGTGGCCAATCAATTGTTATCTTTAATAATTTGAAGTGGATAACGTTGTCTAGAATCTTTCTTAGGCCAAGATATCAACACTAGTTTCYGGCACTGAGCCTTAGATATGATGTAAGGGTTTAGTTCACTTGTCTTTAAACCATTCGAAATTAATTGGGATGGTTGAGAACAATTTATTTAGGACTGATATTTTTCCATAACTAAATTGTGGGTTATAGTTAAGAATTTCCTTAAATGTTATTTGGGTTCAGTTAGAATGATTTTAAATGTTGGATTAATTTTAAATTATTTAATGTAAAATACGATCACTCCGTTATTTAATTTATTTATGCAATTAAAGGATGCTCGTTCCTTTTTGATGCAAGGGGGTGGTAACTGTAGGAAAGTAGGGAACTTTGCCTTTGTTATTGATAACTTTTAGAGTCATAGTAAATGGTTTTAATATAATTGATGTTCATTCTTCATGATGATGAAGGAATTGTAAACTAGGAAGATTGGGGGAAAATTGTGTTTTATGTTAGTTGGGTAGGTGTTGGATGAAAAGTTTGTAATGGAGAATAAATCTTGATTGCATAAGTTGGAAGGATTTATTACATATGGTAGTTTATTCCCTTCTCTATTTAATTCTTATGAATAATCATAGTTGTTGTTTTCAATGACTTGATATTTTCGGGTTTACCTGAAAGCCTCAGAAG
Source organism: Picea sitchensis (assembly GCA_010110895.2). Taxonomy (NCBI): domain Eukaryota; kingdom Viridiplantae; phylum Streptophyta; class Pinopsida; order Pinales; family Pinaceae; genus Picea; species Picea sitchensis. Next base: position 34,727 of record SNQJ01S0165925.1, on the reverse strand, counting down.
GTACTTCCCTTCTTACGACTCAAATTTTATTTTAATGAAGGATTGATTAAATGGTGTGTTGGAAAGTAATGGATGTGCTCATTTAACCATAGACAATATAACAATATTATCACCCAACCATAGGATGAAGCCACCCTGAGTACCTTAACCTTGACAGAGAATGATTCCGGAATCAAACCCTAGGCTTAATAGCCAAAAAAAGGTGGCGCACCTCTCTCCAAGGATAGGGTACCAATAAAAAATAACATAAACTGTTCAGAGAGTCCAACCTAGAAAACCAAAAATGCAGATTGCAGAACTATCGATAGTAGCTGCTCTCAAGACTTGCGCACGAACTGGCCAATTGCAGTGCGCACAAGTGTACTTATGCAGTTCTGAGAATATTGGCCATAATGAAGACTGACCTCCTATATTTATACTATTTATGTCAAATTGCCTGGGTCGACTTCTCATTCTAGGTGCTAATTACTTAGTATATAACATTTCCTTTAGCCGACTTCTTCTCTTGGATGCTAATAACCTAATACAAAACATTCTCTTGAGCTGACTTGTCTTCTAGGGTTCTTAATAAATTATTTAGGGTTTCTTCTTGCTTCCAGAAATATTCTATTATCGTTAGGTTTACACGTGGAGGTAAATACCTCTCGCGACTACCATGATATCAACACTCCCTCCTAGCTAGGGGGGTATTGAAGGAAATGGTTTTGAGCACAAACATACCATTCAACTGGTAGCATCATCATAGTCGTACATACTATCTCATGATTAGGTCATGAACACCATCATCTCTATCAATGTCATCTGACAACATCAACTACATCATCTCTCGAAACCATACTCCATTTGAGTAATCAGACATGATGATGAACAAGTCACTCACAAGGAGTGATACAAAATCCATTCTTCTAATACGGGCATATGTCCTAGAAGAATAGATGTTCTGGACCATTTTCCATCTGGATAATCTTTGTCCATCAATACACTGATCATCCATCTAGATGATAATCATTTTCAATACTTCTGATAGTTTAAAAGGAAATCAAAACAATGTCATTCAATAGAACACAACTGTGTCTATCCATAGTAGTACACAACTATAATCCAGTGGCACACTACCACACCAAGTAGCACACAACTACTTGATCAGTGACATATAGTCGCAATCAATGGAACACATCCACCATAGTAGAATAAATCTATTGTCCAGAGACATACAATCTCCATGGCAATCATATCACCTGATATCAACCTGCACAAAAACAATATCATAATATAAACTGAGTCATCTGAGCCATTCTTCCACTCACATCTGTGAGATCTGGAAGAGCATCTGCCCACAGAGAGTAAAACATCAACGATGGGCTATGTAACATCCCGGTTCTAACCCTTATAAACTATAATGTATTATGTAAATATGACTTAGGCTGGTGAGTTGGTAAAGTTGAAAAAGGGCCAGAGTGCCTAGGAAATGTAATACTTCATATACTTTAATAAAATACACTGTTGGCTGCAAGACCGACAAGGACAAAAGAGATAGGGGGCAATGATTCCACGCGAGAGGGGGCTTGAGGGGCTAAGTCTTGTTATTATTATTTTATTTACTCATAATTGATTTTAGGGAGAAGAGGGGGTTACATGAGCTTCTTGGGAGGGAGGCCATGTGACTCTTTTCTTCATGTAATTATTTAAACATCCCTTGGGGGCTATTTTGGGGTCGTTCTTCCCTTGGTTCGTCCTCTTCTCACTTGTCCACTTGTTATTATTCTTTCATTGCTACACCTTTTCCACTCTTCATTTTTGGGATCATCACTCTTGCTACATTCATATGGTCTTGGTATGAGAATGGATATGAATGGAGGCGTGAGGGTGGCTTGGGGTGAAGTTAGGGGATCGTCCTTCCCTTGGTTCATCTTCTTCCCCTTGTCCCCTTGTTATTCCTCCTCTTCACTCACTATTGCTAGTTCGTTTTCTCTTAGGCTGAGCATGGAAACAAATGGAAGGAAGAGGAGATCCATCATTGAATGGATGTAATGATTTACTGATCATTCCAGGGAATGGATGCCTAGGTGCATGAACTTGATGGAAGTTCAGATGGAACTATCCACAACTGAGAGTCCTTGGAGTTTCCAGCTGGGAGATTTCCTGACCAATAGGATTGAATCCTTGGAGAGAAATGGAACAACCTCAGGGATTACATGGCAGATAAAGGTGTTCATTTCTTTGGGTTGTGCAGGCTGGGGGGGAAAGAGAGTTGGAAATTAGGATTGTTGTGAGGTTGGGAAACCTGAGAGCTAATTAGCTAACTATTGTGTATTTAGACTTGGCCTAGGACCCGTCCTTGTGGATTCATAGCTCTGGCTCGGGGGTGACCTGTTGTTGAGAGTAAATGAACAACAATGTCTATGGTTGGTAGGAACGTCCTTGGTCTGCAGCCAGTTGGTGAATGTTTACTTACAAAGATAAGTGTTCTATGTGTTTTATGTTTAATGTATTTTTCTTTGTATTTAATTATCTCTGAGATATGTATTCTAATGTGCCTGTCTGCTGGTTATTTTTTGTGCATGGCACGATGTTTATCTCTTTTATGCTGTGGCATGGATCTTTTCTTATGCATGTGGTTTTCATGCCTCTAACATTGTTGATAAGTCCTTTGTTTTCGAGATAAGATCAGAGAACTCAGTATTGGGACTGTAGTGTGCCTATCTAGTTGATGGATGGGTGTGTTGCAGCCTGTTTAAGATCATGTAACCTGGCCTCTGGGTGGGCGGGTATGTTACAAAATGGTATCAGAGATTTTGGTTGAAACATTGGGCCGGTATGGGCCGGATCTGTTGGTCAGAGTCTCATGGTTGAGATCGATTTATAACCTTGTGTAATGTCCCCCACCTCTTGATGAAGAGGTCTGGGAAGACTTAGTGGTATAGACATCCCCACTAGACCATAGTCTCATACAGCCTGGGGAAAATTCAACCAAATTAATGTTATATTTTGAAGTTGACTTAGGAAAAAGGAAAAAAGGGCAAAAAGTAACTCAATGAAGAATAAGAACGTTGTAGTTTGAGTTAGGAGTTGAACCTAGGGGTTAAACTAACTCAACAGGGAAACAAAATGGAACTATAAAGGAAAGGCTAGGGTGAACCTTTCAATCATCTTGGATATTTGGTATTTTTCTTGTTGAGCTCTTGAGCACACAGTTTTGAGGGTTTTGTGATTACAAACCCTAGTGAACAACTCAGTGGTGAAAGATTCCACTCACCTTGTTCCAAGCTTGGTATTGGGGATGAAATAGTCCACCCACACCATTCTACAATCATCACAGGTTCCATCATCGATCCAGGAGGGCAGGATGACTGTACCATTCAAGGTTTTTCCAGCAAGGGTGCACCATTGTCTAAGGGAAAGTTTGATCCAACATTGTGAAGAGAGCCTTGAGACATTCTAGCACTTGGGTTTTTCTTGTAGGACCTTGCTCATCAGTTTAGAGGTATTTTGGAGGAGTTACTTCAGCCAGATTAGCAGCTACAGATTTGGGACGACTTTGAGAGAAGGAGGACATCTTGGTGATATAGAGATTCTCAAATCTAGGGCGTTATAACTCAGATCTGATTGTGAAACTTCTCCTAGGGTTTTGTGGAAACCCGATCTATCATCCTAGAGAGTTTCAGGAGTTTTGGAGGCTTCCTTCATCCAGGCCGAATTGTTGGGCACTTCAGGGTTTCAGGAGGGTGCAGACCTGATTAGGGTTTCAACAGATTGGAGGAGAAAGATTTGGTATTTGAGCTTCATACTTCTGGGAGGGATTTCCCTTGTCCCGATCTATCCTTTGGTGGATTTTGGCATTGTTTTGAGGTCTCCTTTAGATGGGCTGAAATATTAGCCTTCTTATCCATCCAACACGACATGCCATCAACATAGGGGGGTTGGATGTAACCCTTGTTCTTTTGTATTTGGGGTCTTCATCTCATATTCAACCTTTGGAGGCTTATTTTGTATAGTTGGGAGCATTTTGTAGAAGCTCATATATTCTATCTTGAAGCCATATGATGTTATTCTAGTTTGTCTTCTATATTGTATCAGGTGCTTGCTTTTCATAATAAAAAGGTCAGATATGTGCTTTGTGGTTCCATATCTTGTGTATTGATGAGATCTTGCATTGTATTGAATATATCTTGATAAATTGTGYTGAATAAYTGAATATAACCCTAAGGCTGAAATATCAGAGGCCAACYTGCATACACAAATAGTTAAACAATTAATTCAGTGGTTAGCTAGTGTTCCCAAGCGAAAAAAAAAAATGGCTTGGGAACATTACACCTTGAAGTYGAAAAGATCAATAGGAATGGCGTTAAAGAGTTCATGCAAAATCCAGAACATCGGAGATCCTTTGTAAGGGGTTTGAAGGATCATGACTGTCCTTTTCAAATTCAGGAGAGATCACCACTGTAGGATCAGGAGAGATCCGGGATCGTTGGATTGAAGGATAGGTGAACAAGGGTCGTCCGATGTAAAGGAAGCAAGGGTTAAGGTCACAAATGTCAGAGAGAGTGAGATGAATGGACATGAGGCATTGCGAGGAACCAAGTTGCATGGGAGATAATTTCCCAAGGAGGTCCCACAATCCAAAACACGGTTTCACCAATGGGTTACGTGTCAGCATCAGAAGAATTGCGGGGCGAAAAGCAGGTTAATCCCAAACCGCCAATGCGTGCCCCCGCAAATTGAAAGGCATGCAGTGATGTGACATGTTAGGGATCAAACATCAAAACTCTGTATAGCTGTAGTAGTTTGGGGCCGTCCATCGTCAAGGAGAGACAGGTGGCACGAGATCCACAACTATGAAAGTTTGTGGATGAGGAGGAGGTGAAATAGCCGAAGTAGATCCTGACTGTCGATCACTAAGAGGTATGTGTCAACAGATCAGTAACTTTGAATAAATTTGTTCGAGAGGTTTTCGGTTGAGATTTGAAACTCCCGATTATCAGAGAGCCGGAGAGCCGAAGTAAATCTTGATCGCCCGATCATCCAACATAGATCTCAGTCGCCAGATCTTCCGGAGTAAATATCAAGCATCGGATCGTTTGAGGTGAATCTAGGTTGTCTGATCCAGAAGATACGTGGCATAGATCTGTGGACTCCGGGTGAAGACCCAAAGTGAATCTTAGTCGTCTGATCCAGGAGGACACATGGTGGAAAATTGGCCAGTTCGAGAATTCAGAGTTCGGGAGAATTGGAAGTGTTCTAGTATGTAAACTCCCGAAGTCCCAAAGACCGAAGATCCAAAGTGAGGGGGCATGATGACATCACCTATAGGTGATGTGGACCCCAAAATTCTGAAGTGACATGGCTTATGGATGTCACCTGGGATGACGTGGAAACATGGGATTTGTGCCATGTGTCAGTAAGTTTTGAGCATATGGAGTATTGAAATGTCAGTTAGAACGTGACCCATGTCACCTGCCTGATTGGGCCATGTGTCTATTTCTAGTATTTCTCCATGTGGCGATAGATCATGCAAATCGAAGACTGGGCATTTCAGAGGAAAAGATGTGACAATTGGCATTGGGTCGAGAACTCCCGAAGATCCGAAACGATTCACAGTTGTTGTTCTATGAGACACACACATCGACGGATTGTCGAGTTCGGGTCAAATCACTTCGGAAGAAAGAGAAGGCAGAGAGTTTGAAAATCATGAAGCCCGAAGAGCCAAAGCGATTCATAGTTGTTGATATGGAGGAGGAAATGTACCGACAGATCGTGAAATCTAGGTAAAAACGTTCTGGGAGGAAGCAAGAGGAAAAAGTTGAGACTTCCGAAGGTCGAAGTCCCGAAGTGGACTAGAGTCATGATTTGAGGAGGATGCATGGCACCTGATTCTAAACTTTGGGTACAGAGTACTCCGTGGGAAAGAGGAGGTAGAAATTTGAAACTTTCAAAGCGCGAAGTTCTGAAGTGGATCTTGATTGTTGATCGTGAATGAGGACGAGGACCGTTGATCGGGTCTTGGTTGAAGGTTCTGAAGTTCCGAAGTCCTGAAGCTCTGGATAAGTGCTTCTTCAGCTAAGCACAGGGTCATGACCATGGTCACATGCAGTTGAGATCTGAGGGAAGAAGGGCTAATGGACGAATTGGTTGTTTCGAGATAGAAAAGCACCAGGAAAGATTTAGTCGTGATTTCTATCCATGGTAACATGGAACTTGGTTTGAAGGAAGCGCCTTTGCAGTTTTCAATTTTTGGTATCAGCTCAGGGGGCTGAAAGTGGTTTTTCAGGGAGCCCTAACTTTCAAATCTTATATTCGTTTGGGGCGAGATTTTAGTCGTTGGAAAGTTGATTCAGAGGAGAATGACCTGGAGTCATTCTATTTTTGGTTAACTGTTACAATCGATATAATTTTCTTCATAAATTAAACAGAAAAGGTACCTGTAAATGTAATTGATAATTTTTGTATGGTATGTATAGTTCTAACAAGATGGCTACTTGCAGGTTTATCAGGATTAGAGGTATAACCAGATCAATTCAAGAATAGGATTAGATGTTAGGGTCATGGAGGCATGACTTTGCTTACAAAATTTGGATGAGGTACTACAAAAGAAAGAATCCTCACATGGGACATGAAGCTAGCAGGTGAATAATGTCATTAATGGGCATAGAAAGGAAAAGTAAGGCTCAATATCCTTGAAGGTAGAGATGCGTAGACAATTGCAAGCTTGATGTGGAAGGAAACAAAGAGCCTAAGAGGTGGTGTGTGAATAATATCTATGTGTCAAGCATAGGAGTTCCAGGGAAGGATTTGTTAGAAATGACTTATCTACTGTCTAAAATCTTAAATCAGAGTTCACAGTGGAAGAAAGATGCCAATGCAGAGGAATTGGAATACTCTCTCACTTCAAAAGTGGCACTGAATGGAAATGGATTTCCATTGGGAATGGTACTAAGTGGGAAAGAATGGCTAGGTGGAACGTGGTTGGAAAAGTGTTCAGATCCAAGGAACCATAGTGGAGATGAGTAGAATGGGAGCACGTAAGGCATCAAATATCTAAAGGAATTCAAGGACAACCAACTACAATAGAAATAGATAAATAAATAAGTGAATTGAAACAGAAATGCACTAGAGTGCATGAAGCATACAATGAAGTTAAATTGCATATGCATTAGTAGGCATGCTGGCAGTAAATGCTCAGTGCATATAGATGTGTAATTTTTCATATGTACATGCTTGGATATGCATATAACATGCTGGTGAACTTAGAATAATCTGTTATTATGAAATAATGTTTGATTATGACTAAGGATGGATTATGTATTCAGGAAAAATGATACAACATGGTTAAATATGTGGATATTGTTGTTGCTTGTAATTTCCATCGAGGTGAAGACCCATGAGGATGGTAGGAATGGTGATCAAAATGATGAAGGGGGAAGTCTGTGAGATTCTACAAATATCAGTGGGTCAAACAACAACAAGTAGGTTGGTAACAACCAGGCAGGTATGAATTTAGTTTCTGTTGATGCATACATGTTGAAGAGGATCAAGGTAAGGATTCCCTCAGTTAATTTTCAGTATTTAAATTGATATGTAATGGCTGAAGGCCTAGAGTGTGTAAGTGTTGTTGATGCTATAATGCACTTAGATAAAATCTCAGTTGCATATTATGTTATGATTGGTTATGGGATCATTACCAGGTTAATTCAGGAGACATACTCCGTATATAACAATGAATACCCATAGAGATAGTCATGTGTGAGACCATAATATGGTTGGATATGGAAGGGCTATAGCGCTATGTGAGTTCTCGATGGTATCTATTGTATATTTGATGTTTGGATTGTAACCTATTTTCCAACACTGAAGATAACTTAAGGATTATATTCTTGGTGTTGTGTTTGGGTGGAAAAGGAAGGTAACCAAATAGTTAGGAAAGCAGTAGGAAGTGTGTGGATGATGTGTTGAATCGTTGGCCAAACCTTCAAACTCATCATGGTGGAATACATGACATAGTTATGTGGTATTATGTAGTCAATGTATGGATGCATTGTGTATATGTGGCCATGAGTATTGACACATTGATTGTTATCTTATTAACTTTCACATTATGAAAAGTCTGCGTGACTGATAATACATGTGTATGTAATGATGAGTTCATTCCAGTTGATAGTTGGATTAATAGAAGTAATTGAATTGTAGTTGTAAACAATTCTGAGAGCACTTTGTGATTTTGTTTTAAATCATTGCCATGAGAATATATGTCTTGTACATGAGATATTGACAATTTGTTTGGCTGAGGAATGTTGAAATTGCAGGAGGAAAGGGGTCTTAGATATGGTAGTGTTGTAAGCCCATAAAGAATACCAATGCCTATTGCTGCAAGAATCAAATTTTTATGAGAAGAAGCTCATGTCTATAAGTTTTATTTTTCCTATACAAAACAATTTTGGGAATTGTGATTTGATAATTACTGACGAATTGTTTTGGCCGAATGTAAATTGAAAAAATTGCAGGTAGAATGGTCTTGGATATGGCGGGGATGTAAGACCATAAGGAAGACTGATATCTACAGCTACAGAGCCAACCATTATGAGAAGAAATATCATGCTTGGAAAATTTTATTTTTCCTGTATAAAACAGATTTGACATTTATGATTGAAATGGTTGTAATGATATCTCATGATGACTATATGTGTATAATACAGATGAGATGTTGGATATGAAAGCTAGAAAGCATGGAAAAGTCTATTGTTGAGCCATGAGAACCCCATGGTAAGCCATGATCGCCTAGAATATGTTGTGTTGAGGTAACACAATGCGGGAGGGATGCCTCATCAGAGAAATTCTAAGGGACGCCTTGACTGCAAGTCTCAATAAAGTCTCTGGAATTCTTCATGTGCGAGAATACCTTGGCATGGAAAGATGGATCACCCGAGGAATTGTATAGCAGAGAAGGGAATGCCTGAGCCTAGGCCTAGAGGGTGAGTGACCACAAGGAAGAGGAGACCTTGATAGTTCTTGTAAACTATTGATTGGGATCATGCACACGATGGGTAGTTCTTCTTGTGCGAGAAAACATTGGCAAGGCAAGATGGATCACCTGAGGGACAGTATAGTAGAGAAGGGGATGCCTGAGCCTGGGTCTGGAGGGTGAGTGACTGCAAGGAAGAGGAGACCTTGATATTTCTTGTAAACTATCGATTTTGATCATGCACACAATGGGTACGTCAAGGAAAATAGTGAGCCAAGTTAACGAGAAAACCATATGGATGCAGATCCATGAACCACCCAGATAAGTATTATATTGGATTATGAAAATGTACTCTTACAATATGAGAAAGAATGAGAATTTTATGCACAAATTTTGAACTGACATGCTCGCTAATTTGAAATATTGTAGGAAAATGATGAATGTTGAATATATACAAAAGTACCAGACTATGAGAGAAAAGAAGGTGATGTTGGAGCAACTGAATGACAAAGGCATGGAAGGAATAAAGTCCAATGGAATTGCTACAACTGGAGTTCTGGAAGTCACAACTTTGAAACTTCCTAGCCAAGTGCACTGAGCCTAGGAGAGAAGTGGAACAACCCAAGGAATTGCATGGAAGATAAAGGGGTTCATTTCTTTGAGTTGTGCAGGGCTGAGAGGGAAGGAGATCTTGTTGGTTGGAACTGCTGCCGGGAATATAAATTTTGAAGATCATCATACATGTTTTGGGTTGGAATACCTATGCATACATGTTTTAGGTCAGAGTGCCTATGTATATAAGATTGGGTTGGATTTCCTGTGTGAATTAAGGCCAGAGGGCCTGGAATTATAATGTTAATAACATTGGAATGGTGTTGTACACTGAGGATGGTGCTAAAATAAGGGGAGAGGGATGTAACATCCTTGTTCTAACCCTTATAAACTATAATGTATTATGTAAATATGACTTAGGCTGGTGAGCCAATAAAGTTGAAAAAGGGTCAGAGTGCCTAGGAAATGTAATACTTCATATACTTTAATAAAATACACCACTGTCTGCAAGACCGACAAGGACAAAAGATATAGGGGGCTATGATTCCACAAGAGAGGGGGATTGATGGGCTATGTCTTTTTATTATTATTTTATTTACCCATAATTGATTTTATGGAGAAGAGGGGGTTACATGAACTTCTTGGGAGGGAGGCCATGTGGCTCTTGTCTTCATGTAATTATTTAAACATCCCCTAGGGGTTGTTTTGGGGTCATTATTCCCTTGGTTCTCCTCTTCTAACTTGTCCCCTTGTTCTTATTCTTTCATTTCTACACATTTTCCACTCTTCATTTTTGGGAGCCTCATTCTTGCTGCATTCATATGCTCTTGGTCTAAGCATGGATATGAATGGCGGCGTGAGGGTGGCTTGGGGTGACATTAGGGGATTGTTCTTCCCTTGGTTCATCTTCTTCCCCTTGTCCCCTTGTTCTTCTTTCTCTTCACTCACTACTGCTAGTTCATGTGCTCTTGGGATGAGCATGGAAACGAATGGCAGGAAGAGGAGAGGCATCATTGAATGGTTGTAATGATTTACTGATCATTCCCGAGAATGGATGCCTGGGTGCATGAACTTGATGGAAATTCAAATGGAACTTTCCACAACTGAGAGTCCTTGGATTTTCTAGCAGGGAGATTTCCTGACCAGTATCATTGGAGCCCTGGAGAGAAATGGAACAACCTCAGGGACTGCATGGCAGAGAAAGGTGTTCATTTCTTGGGGTTGTGCAGAATGTGGGGGAAAGAGATCTAGAAATTAGGATTGTTGTGAGGTTGGGACACCTGAGAGATACTTAGCCAACTACTGTGTATTTAGACTTGGACTAGGACCCGTCCTTGTAGATTCATATCCCTGGCTCGAGGGTGACCTGCTATTGAGAGTAAATGAAAAACAATGTCTATGGTTCGGAGGAATGTCCTTGGTCCACATCCAGTTGGTGAATGTTTACTTGCAAATATAAGTGCTCTCTATGTTTTCTGTTTAATGTATTCCGCTATGTATTTAATTATCTCTGAGATATGTATTCTAATGTGCCTGTCTGCTGGTTATTTTTTGTGCATGGCATGGTGTTTTTCTCTTTTATGTTGTGGCATGGATCTTGTCTTATGCAAGTGGTTTTCATTCCTCTAACATTGTTGAGAAGTCCTTTGTTTTTGAGATAAGATCAGAGAACTCAGTCTTCTGACTGTAGCGTGCCTAGCCTGTTGATGGATGGGTGTGTTGAAACCTGTTTAAGCTAACGTAGACCGACCTTTAGGTGGGTGGGTATGTTATAGGATATCTAGACTATTCTTCTCAAGAAAGGAAGAATAAATATTCTGATTTCTGAGCCTAGACCATTCACCTATCTGGTCCATTCCTTTGACACTAAACAAAGTGAAATCTGGAGAGAATGAGTATACCCTAGGGAATTCTTGTCCCTGATTGTTGAACCTAGACCATTCACCTATCTAGGTCATTCCTCCGACACTAAACAAAGTGCAACCTGGAGAGAATGAATCTTCCCTAGGGAATGATTATCCGGACCATTTCCTAAGGAAATTACTATCTTGTACCAACCTCCAAAAACGAACCATTCTTTAAAATTGCTCACAACTATGAGCTTCGAAAGAATGACTGTCCGACGAGGTGGACCAATCTTCTTGACCACTACTGAGAGTGATCGTCAAGAAGAAATAATGTCCTATACCATTCCCCCACACTGTCCACAAGGGGAATCGTTGTCTATGGTACATGAACAATCCATCGAACCATTTTCATTACAAAAATGACCATTCGATCTAGACAATTTTCTGAACTGGGAAATGCTTGTCCATAAGAAATCTCAAACCAGTTTCCAAACTGGAAAGGGAACTACTCATCCTGGACCATTTTTCAAACTAAAAAATGATTGTCCATAAATCAATAACACATTAGTGATCCCTCCCAACCTGGGACTCATCTCTTCCTTTTTCAATAAGGAAGTCATCTCCACGATCTCCAGCTTGAGTATGTAAACTCTTTCATCTTGGATAGATGCCTTACCAAAATATCTACTTATCTGCTCATATGTGGAGATATATATATTGGAGAACCACTTCTATTTTCTGGACTTCATCACGGAGAATGTAATGCTTGACCTCAATGTACTTCGGTCTTTATGGAACACTAGTTTTCTCTGAAGGCTTCATATAACTCTGATAAATATAGTATATCATTGTTGGATTCATATTTTGTTTCCTACTAGCTCATAACATCGTGGCAAGGGAAATAGTGGAACATATCCAAGTGGTATGTCTTCTTCCATCATGAGAGTTTGTCATGGATTATCAATCCATCATTCTGAGCTTCTGAGAAACCATTCTGATACAATATCTCTTTTATAGAAAGTTTTCACCGCGCTTCTGTTGTGCATTGGAGGCTTTGTACCAAGTTGTTTGAATCCGTATGGGATCTTCTTCCATCTTTATACAAGACTCTCTTTCTGGTATACCTCAAAACCTTGAGGTTGCTCTACACACGCTTGTTGTTCAATTATTCTGAGAACATTCCTTACATTTATCTAATGTAAACTCCAACCCATGGATATTGCAGAAGATATAATGGCTCATGTAGAGGTATGTCTGGAACATGCTATCATCATAGTCCTCTCCCTCCATCTAGGAGAACCTTTGGATCTAGATCTCGCAATGATTTCATTCATAAGTCTTCCATACATTGTTCTTGATCACAACTTTCATTTCTTCTGCTTGATTGCTTCTAAAAGGTTCAGATCAAGTTGGTAGTCTTATGATTCTTGATATAATGACTGGTTGTTTTGGATTTTCTTTCTCTCTTGGAATCTTCATTTCTTCTTCATGTTTCTTTTTATCTCTTGGGTCCATGGAGTTTTATATAGATTCCATGCCTTGAGGATTCCAACTTCTTATTTTCATCATAGGATCATGGATGTGGATGAAAACCAGGGATACTTTAAAGATTCTTTTGAAGAAGACTTATTCTAAAGTCAAACTAAACACATGTTGCTTTTCATGGTTGCTACCATTGATGGGAACATGGACAGATACTTCATCATATTCAATGGATCATATTATTTAGGATTATCTCCCACCTAATCCTTGCTTCATGCATGAATGCATGCTCTTCTTTTGGAATTTTATAATCGGCTCCCTCCATCTAACATAATCCACGCTTATGTCTGCATCCTTATTTCCTTGTGCAAAGTGTCATAAGTCCTTTTCCAATTTTCTCTTGATTGTTGACTTCTTTATGTTTTTTACTTCTTCTAGGTTTCTTCCAGTTTGATTATGATTTCATCTTATCTTGCAGCTATTACTTATGTAATATCTTCCACATGAATTGTTACCATGGCTTGTTGATGTACTTCATCCTTTCATGTGTATTTCCTGTCATGTAGTCATCGTGATAGCAATCCTTATCTTGTTTGTTCTTCCATAGATATAGTTTCTCTTTGAACATCTTATCTTCTAAGAAATAGATATGCAAGATATGTACAAAAACTATGTGAACATGGTATGTACAAGAACTATGAAGAGTATTGTTACTTTGTCTTAGAAGACGAAGTTTGTTTTATCCTGCTTGGTCTTATTTGAAGGTTCCTTTTCTTCGGAAAATGATGCTTCATGTGTTTCCTTCCTTTTATTTAGCTTGGGACAATGAGTCTTGTAGTGACCAT
>SNQJ01S0165925.1:0-21035 GCA_010110895.2 Picea sitchensis | reverse complement strand
CTAGATGATTACCCTACTGTCATGCATGTTAGATGAAATTATAGAATTGTTGTAGATTTCTGGTGGAAATAATTCTGTTGATTAAAGACTACACCTACAATATAACAACAAACTCCTATTATAGGAACAATGTTATTTATTTTTGATGATTAGACTGATACAACACTTGAGTAATATGTTTGTGGTAGGAACAACATGTAAATAGTAAATTGCGTGGCAAAGCCAGTGTGTATTATATTAATCATGGAAAGACAAGGTCATCTTGTATAAAGGAATAAAGTAATCACATAGAAACAAATACGAATTCTGGAAGTCTTCGATTTGTTATAAGTTCATATGTAGACAAATGCATTTCAATTTTTTATTGTTTCCAACCGGTACAATCAAAAACCCCAAATTGGGATGAAATCCTACAAGTATAGGAATTTCATGAAATAATTATGTAACTGATTAACAAGTCAAATTATGAATGAATGGAATGAGACCCAGGGTAAAACCCTACCAATGCTAATTTTATACTTGGAATAATTTTGCCTGTATATAGTTAGGAATTACTTTTTAATGATGAGTGAAACCTAGAAGTTATGAATACAACATCATACTTCTAGTAGTAATCAAGCCTTTAGGCGCACATACTACTGTACTAGGTTTACTACTATACTACCATGCATGGAAAATCATACCGGGAACGACTGCATAACCAGTAATAGGAAGAATTCTGGAAAAATAAATAGAATAACCCAACAAACAAATTCAAGCTCCGTAATACAAAACCAGTTTCGGAAATATAAAGGAATATGATAAACCCAGAAAATGAAAGTGCGTAACTCATTTACTTTTCATAGATATCCACAACTGAATAAACTCATTATATGATGATTATATTACTTCAAAAAGAATGGTTGTCTAGATATTACAAAAAAAACCATGATATAACATAGGTGGGACTCAATTTCACTACTCTAGTAATTTTCGACTTCACACGGAAACAGGAAAAGGAATGGTCGGGGATTAAACCCTTTTAAAATTATATTACAAATCCAACCAGGTGAAATATTTGCGTTCTTTTTTTTTGTACCAAAGAATTAACATAAATTAGGGCATACCCTTAACCAACCAATACAGAATTTGGGATGAAAATTCTTTAAAGTAATAAGGACAGGACATAGCCTTGGCCCTCAATTCTAGTAAACTCGAAAGGCTAAGCCTGAAGGGTACTGTGCATGGAACTAGAATACCTTTCACATAGATGATAGGGACTGACCTCCAGAGTCTCGTGGAGTTGACCCCTTTGTAAGAAAGATTCATCATTGTAATCATTAGTAAAACACATGAGAATAAAATAACGAGAAGCCACAACAGAACCGTAAATTAAGGAAACAAAATTTAAAATTTATACTTAACTCATGGCTGGAGTTTAGAGCCCTACTCTTATCACATTTTTGGTTGAGTAAATGTCCTAAGCCGAGGGGAAGTAGTCCAGGTAATCTTGATGGGTACCTCGCATCAATGGGGTCCCATAGCGTGATATCAAACCATAAATCTATTTTTCTCATAAAAGGAATATTCAACAGTACTAATTTATTCAACATACAAACTGTACAAAACATGTTATACAGGTAGACTGAAGACACTTTGAAAACATTACTTGTAATACAGAGACTGTAGCTAAATGTTTAATACATACCGAATCAATTACCTGAAATACCTTTAACTAGCCGTAACTACAAAGGTAACCTAGTACTGAATCCAAAGCACTCAAAATAATTGCAGAACCCCGATAATGGCAAGAATCCCTTTTTGAACCCAAGAATTATGTCGTATTTTTATTTTTGTTGAAGAAAGATTTGAAAACACAGAGGGCTTTACCAAAGGCACTGGGTGGGATGTAATAGCCTTCGTGAACATAGTATATGCATAAGACTTAGCTAATGGTTTATTGAACCTCATATACTCATCTTCTGAAATATTGAGAAACCAAAACCCACATTGTTTTATGATATATACGCAGAAAGAGTTTTCTTTCCAATTAAAGTCTCACATAGTCGCTCGAAGGTTTTAAGATCAGGCCTTGAGTTCCACCAATAGAGGGTCGGGAGGGAAACTCACGGTATTGAGAAGTTACAAAAACCTAGGCATAGAGCCACACATAAAGGATTACGGTGGAGTACCAAGACCTTCAGAAGGACTAAGAAAGAATACAATCGAATGTCAACACTTCCTCAGGAAGAGGAAAGGCCAAAATTCGCCAGAGATAACGTTAAACGGAAAAAAAAACAAAAAAAAAAACAAACTTAACTCAAAGATGTATAACAGGAGATACAGAACATCGCTTTCTCCGTGACATTTTCTTTTAAATGATCCTATTATTAAACCACTGTCTCAAGTTAAAACCCTTACCAGGAAAGACGAACTATGTTGCCTGCCATCGAGAAGCGATCCAAGATGCCAGTCTCGCTTGCTGAAGATAGTGATACACAGAACTAGATGGAGGGTCTCACAATAACACAGGGAAGTTTGTTTAACCCTAAGAGGAGCCTTACGAGGCTAAGTTAATGCTGAAGGTATAGGGTTTGGTCGGGCCACGCGAAGGGGAAACCAAGTGGGCACGTTTGACTGGACGAGGGATCGAAAGGAACCATCGAAACTCGTACCTACAGGACCTCCATTAATGACTAGACGCAGAGCTTTAACTCTCGCTGA
Organism: Picea sitchensis; assembly: GCA_010110895.2. NCBI lineage: Eukaryota > Viridiplantae > Streptophyta > Pinopsida > Pinales > Pinaceae > Picea > Picea sitchensis. The sequence goes on along the minus strand of SNQJ01S0165925.1, from coordinate 18,332 downwards.
CAATTACACCTTCCCTCCCATGCTACACATCAAATGTGCAGTTCACTTAACTCCTTCATGACATGACTAGGTAGGATGCGTTTCTTAACTAATGCCTTACAATTAACCTCTTGTTTCAGTAAGGATGTAGTTGGGATCTTGTTACCCGAACACCTGTAGGAAAGGGATGGGGTTATCCTTTACTAATCACAATTAATTATTAAAGGAACCATGTTATTTTAACCCAACTATACAATGATTCCAAGCGTCGGTTGTTAGACCTCGAACTTCCATCCCTGGAATATAGTCCCGATCCCTTGAATTTTATACTTGGTAAGTACACTATGTTAAAATTGTAATACTTAGGCTTGTGCGCGAACATAGAAATATCATGTCTAGTGAGAGGGTAGGGCTATAGGTCCTAAGTATAAAAATATAAAGATACGTTTTATGTATAGAGATGAACAGGTTTGAGACCTTAGGTAATTACTAGAGTCTTTCATGAATTACTAAACTGATATAAAAGGGATGTCGTGAGAGAAGAAGAACTGAGGTTATCTCATCAAAATTATAACAGAAAGGAAGAGTACTTTCCCTTTATCCTTAAACTTAAAGAAACGAAACAAGAGATTAATGTCGCATACAAAAAAAAAAATTATGGCAAAATTGAGGTACATTACATAGTGAAATTAAAACCTAGGTCTAAGCAGAACCTATGAACAAAAATAATTAGACATATAACAAGAAGGGGATGAATAAATTCAAACTTTAATTATTAAAGTAAAAAAAAAAATTATAATGGAGGATTAATTTTAAAAAAAGGGGTAATGGTTGTTTTTATCTAAATTTGCTAAATTGATTTTTAGTTAAAAGGAAAAGAGGGTAAATGTTTTTATCTACACTTGCTAAATTAATTTTTAGTTAAAAATGGAAATGGGCAAATGGTTCTTTCTATCTACACTTGCTAAATTGATTTTTTTAGTTAAAAAGGGAAAAAGGGGAAACTTAAAATAAAAAGGAAACTTAAAGAAAAAGGGAAACTTAAAGAAAAGGGGAAACTTAAAGAAAAATTTGAATGTCTAACTTAGTAAGGAATCTTGCCTTTGGAACTTTCTATTTATGAACTCAACTAGGAATTAAGTAAGGCGTAAGTCATTTAAGAATTGTAAGGGAATATTGGGACACCGAGGAGCGTTTTTAGGAACGCTTTTAGGTGGGTGAGGTAAATAGGAATATTTAATTAATTAATAAAATTGATTTTCTGGTGCAACTAGGGGATCGGGCTACATGTGTACGGGGGAGGTTTTTCGTAATTAAATTAATGAAAAAGAAATCTAATGAGAATTTTGGGAAACTAATGACTAAAAAATATCTATAAAAAGGATGGCGGAGGAGGAGTGTGGATCATCATTTTTCTTGTGTAACGTTATGCTGCTGAAATTTCATCTTGACTGAACTTATCTTGTGGGAGTTCGGATACCCAACTCAGGTAACGAGTGGTAGCTCGACCTTGTGAAGCGAGCTAGGTGCTAGCATTATTTGGTATCATGTGCGTGCCCCCTTTGTGGCTCATGTGGAATAAGAGTACCCCTAGCGTTGGCTGCGAGGTACTGGTGAGGTCACATCGTTTGGCAAGCGGGAGCTGGACGAAGCGTGCGCGGGACAACGACTTCGGAGCTTTCACATTTGGCTACGATACACATGTGTATATTTGTATTGAATGGTAGTTTAAATATTGTTCCTGCGCCTACAATAGTGTAATTCTATTGTGTTAAAGTTTATGTTTTATTCAACATAACACTATCCATAGATTTCATTTTTATCTTTCAACAAATTGTCTTGATGAGCCTAGCGTTTTATGATCAGAGAACTTAAAGTTATCCCAGCCTTATGCTCGTTGTATTTTGAATTGATTTCTATGGAGAAACCAAACTCTGAATGCAATGAATTCTCTGTGTCTATTTTTATTGATTTAACACGAAGAAAAATTGTGTTTTTATCTTCTTTCCCTTATCCTTTAAGTTATTAGTATGTGCCTGAGCAATCAACCAGGAGCCGAATCGACTGTCTTCACTTTGGTGTTTAATACTGAGATTCAAATGCCCTACTTTCTTGTTCATGGATAATAAGTGAAGGATAAATTTTCGCCCAACTATCTATCCCTTACTTATCTCTGCATTTTTCTTTTATGCATAATCCCTGCGTCCTTCCTAGAATTTTATCTTTGCATTTTCTTGAATGATAAATCTTTGCGCTTGAGTAATACATCTCTGTGTTTTCTTGAATGATAAATCTATGCACTCGAATGATACATCTCTGCATTTTTTGGAATGATAAATATTTGTGCTTGAATGATTATATATGTGTTTTCTTGTGAATGATCATCTATGTGATTTCAGCATGATATCCCTACCTACGACTTACCACTACGATTTACCATGGCAATTATACCCCTACGATTTCAGCATGATCTCCCTACCTACTACTTACCACTGTGAATTTTACCACCGCAATTTCCCACTGTGATTTTAACTCTGCGATTTCCTTTTATTATACAACAATATCAATTCTAGACAGGCGTTTATTAATGGATAGCAATTTAATATTGTTGGCAGTTAATATTATTAGACAACGATATTGTATATATGTATGACAATGATTGTTGACAACGATCTTGTATATATTTGGACATCGATTATATATATATATATATTGTATGACAGAGATTGTATGACAACGATTGTATGACAATGATCTTGTATATAATATGTATGAAAGTGATTGTTGACAACGATCTTGTATATATTTTGACAATGATTTTATATATATTGTATGACAGTGATGTCATGTATTAATAGACAATGATATCATACTTTTAGTAGACAACATATCATATTTTTGATAGACATCATATCATATATTTAATAGATAGCCACATAATATATTTAATAGACAGTGATATAATGTATTTAATAGACAGTGACAATATTGTTAGACAGTGAAATAATTGATAAACAATGATTTAATAACAAATGAATTGTTAGCATGGTATCCCTACGTAATGCTAACTTAATATAATCTGAATTCATTTCTTTTCTTTTAAATTGTCAGGGTAAAGATCTGTTGATTGTTGATTTCTTATTAATAGATAGCATGTTATTGTTGACAACAAACATTAATAGACAACGATATTGTTGTTGACCGTGAATAGTAATAGACAAATATATTATTGTTATACATAGATTTATTAATAGACAACAATATTGATTGTTTGACTTCGAATATTAATAGACAATGATAATAATGTTAGACAACGGTATCATTGTTGATACCAAAAGGGGAATTAAAGGAGTTTATAGATTACAAGGTACTGGGATGAATTAAGTGGAGTATTTATATATATGACTGTTATAGATTTCAATTAATGTGGTTTAATATTGATAAGGCATTTTAAGGTCATGCATTTCCCAATTTTCTCATTATCTTATGCATAAGAGTGTGGATATGTCCATTATCATAATCTAAGGCATGTATGTTTGGGTAGGGTAATGATAGGGTTGGAAGATTTAACTTAGGATTATACAAGGAATTATATGTTAGTGAATGACAATTGTAGTGAGACTTTTTGTTAAATATTAATTAATTAACAAATGACTTGAAAAACAAGAGAGTGGATTTTAATTCATACATGTTATTGTAGAATGGATTCTTGAGAGAATATTCATAGATGGCTAATATCAACCTTTAATTGATGTATATTTGCAATAGAATTTGTTGCACCAGGAATTTGATGTGATGTATGATTGTTATAGTAGTTAGATTTGCCTTGCGTCTTGTTGACTTGTCGATTGGGTGCTTGGGTTTAGTATTCATGTATTTTTTGACAGTTAATTCGGTCTCCTAGCGCATTGGATTTTTCTTGGGTTATTGGTCCAGATAGGTTATGTTGCACCTTGGTTACTGTCACTCCTATCGCTTCTGATGACATGATTTCTGATGAGGGGATCATTGTGTGCCCTGATTGATAGATGTGAATGATAACCTGACCAGAGTCATGTGCTTCCCAACGGGGCGTAATGTTCATTGTAGTTGATGTTGGTACTTGTGTTGTAATTATTGTGTGTGCTTGTTCCTTGCTTTTCGTGAAGGTTCAAGTTACCTGTGTCACTTGATGTTGGTTGTGTTTGGTTGATATTGATGATTTTCCTTAGCTTAGTCATTTATTTTGTCTAATTGGTTTTCACATGTTGCACCCAGTTGCACGATGTGCTATTATGTTGGGTCGTTGTTGTCTATTGCCTGATCTGCATGTGTTGTGTTCATCGTCAAGTTGTGTTGATTAATTTTTTTCATTGTTTCCCTCCTGCTCAAAAAAAAAAAAAATGCTTTTGTGTTGCATCACATGTAGTCATAATGACATGGGTCGTTACATTTTAATGCAATGTCTAGGAACTTGGTAGCACCAAATCATCAAATTCAATAGTGTACCAAATTTATCTCCTTGATAAGAGATCAATACTCTTATATAGACAAACACCTCATAAATATAATAATTAGGATACAAATCCATGAGGGAAATTCACACTATGTTTCTAATGATTTTTTTACATCCTCACAGTCTCACTATTTTTTTTTTAATTCTTGACATATCTAGGTGGACACATAAGTCTCTGAAATGCTTGAATATGCTTGATGATACATTGTGTCAAGTGGCATGGTACACTAAGTTGTGTATAGAACTCAAAACATAGTTTCATTCTTTTTTGGCCACTTTATTTCACTTTATGTGCTGCATTTATGCTTTGTAGTACTAGTTTACTTTCATAGCCAGTGTCTTCAATGATACTATGCTAACTGTTTATTGCAAATGTATCATTGTTACATAATATCTAATGGGAGAGAGTTTTAAATTCACCCCTCATAAACACTAAAATGTACTTTTATGTGCATAAAAACATCATAGACAAAATAATTAGGATACATATCCATAAGGAAAACTCCAACTAGGTTTACAAAGATTTTTTTACTTCCTAATAGTTTTTCTCAAAATTGTTTAATTGCTAGCATATCCACATGGAGACAAAAGTCCCATAAATTATAGAATATGATTGATAATACATTGATGATCTAATGTCTCAAGTACCATGGTACACTAAGTTGTATATAACACTGAAAATGTGCCTCCATATTTTTTCCAAGTTCTTCATTTCACTTTATGTGTTATATTTATGCTTTGTAGTACTAGTCTACTTTCATAGTGAAAGTCTCTAATGTTACTATGCTATTAATTCATTGTGAATCTATGTTTGTTATAGAATATTTATCGACCAGATTTTTAAATTCCCCCCTCAGAAAACCTCAAACTCATTTCCTTATTAGCTTCTTCTGAAACAAAGTAAAATAGACTTATGATCTTAAGCCATTGCATATGAACTTAGTAAAACCAAATAATCAAATATAGTCTGAAACCAACTTGATATTCTTCCCCCCCACACCACCTCTATCTCTTTCAATTATTTTCTTTGTATAATGAGAAAATGCAATTGACAATAGAACAAAACAAACAGAGGTGTTTGTTTGAATTCTTTGCTCTGTATAATGAGAAAATGCAATTGACAATAGAACATGTCATTTAACTACAACATCAAATGTTATAGTCTATTGATATTTTATACAAACCAAAATGTATTTCTTTTCATATCTCACATAAAACCATAGAACTTGTAGCATTAAATATGTCTAATTCACTTAATTAATAACATATACAATGTTGCTTTCCCTTTATAAAGATACATTTGTCTATATCAACAATATTTATTGTCAAGGATGTTTTAAAATGGATCAGAGTAGTTGCTTGATTGTAGTGGAGAATCATATATATTTCATTTGTAACCTATGAACAAGAGGCATTGGTTTGCTGAAATGATAAGCATTCTTGATAATGAATTTGTACTTTGATAATTTGGATAGCGTAGTGTGCCAAATTTCTTAGTGCAATATGTTGTCTGCAAAGTTGGAGACATATTTTAATGTTTTACTTTTTCTACTTCATTCGACTCAATGTGCTTCATTTATGATTTGCAACATCATTCTTCTATGGAAACCAAATCCTTCCATTTAATGATGCTACTGGTTAATTGTGAACCTGCCATTATTACAGGTTATCTAATCAAGTAGACTTTTAAATTCACTCCCAAAAAGCATAGAAATTCATTATGTTCTTAGTTGATCCTCAAAACCTAGGTACACATACTTTCAAGCATGTTTTATGTAGCAATTGCATTCCTATTGTTAAGTTGTCAATTCTGTGTATACAAAAAAGTTTACTTATATGCTGCAACTAGTATGTCTGACACTTATTGACAATCTTTTTGTTTTCTTGACGAATAATTTCTATGCGTACGATAGAGACATTGACATGTTCCAATTTTGACTTGTTGCACAAAGTATTGGGATCTAGTGTAAAGATTCTCGTAAGCTTCCAAGAAAATACATTCATTGCAAAAAAGGAAAAAAAATTGCAAAATCTAATGCATACAGGTACATATACTTTGAAGCATCTTTTATGTGGAAATTGGATTCCTATAGATTAATTTAGAATATATATGATTGCTATTTTTTCCCCCTCTTTTTTGTACCTATATCATATTACCAAACAATCTTGTAGTCTTATTGTAGGCATATTGCAATTATAGTTTATATAATCTCAAATAAAATACCAAGCACTATGAAACGCTATATGAAGTATACTAGTGATCCAAGAAAACAATATAAAATGGATACAAAAAAATTGACAATCAAAGATAGAAATTGAGAGAGTGCTAGAAAACCACGACTTTTTCCACTTAGAAAACTTCACATATGTTCAAGGGGATTGCTATTGGATGTGCTACTTCATTTTAGATACACATTGATAAAAATTACATATGGTACAATAGAAAACTCTAGGACATACTTGCAACAACAAGATACAAAGGAAATTGTATCATATCAACTAAAGTTAGACAAGTCTACATTGATAGAAATGCATAATATTAAAAATTCACTGTGTTCTTAGCTAAATCTAATTCCTAATGTTAGCATGACATTTAGCAACTTAGCAAGACCAAAAAATAAAATTTACTACCATAGCAAGCTGATCACCTTCACAAGACACTAGTGTTGTTTTATCAATCAAGAACATTATAGACACAATAATTAGAATATAGGTTCATAAGGAATATTTCCATTATTTCTCTAGCTGGTTTTCTATTATTAAACAATTTCACTTGATAACTTCTTTATTGATAACCTATAATAAGTCTCCCATATTCCTCAATCTACTTGATGATATATTGGTTCAAGTATCTTCGGGCACTAAGTTGTGTATAAAATTATAAACATGATTTCATATCTTAGTTTTAACACTCCATTTCACTGTTAATTACTATTTGTTGACAACAATTTCTTTTGTTCAAACTACAACCTCGAAGATTCATTTTATGGCTAAATATTTGAAAACAATACAATAATTTCTAAATCTTAGATAACTGATCTTATTATTGTCTATTTTTCAACTTGCAATTTAAGTTACAATCCACAACAATTTCAGATTGGTTCCTTTATTAGAAGTTGTTCGCTTTAACTATTTTCAAAAATATGTTTCCAAATGTAGTTTTTATTGTTTATGTTACACTTTGTGCTGACATAAAATCATCTTTATGCTATATATTCATATTCTCTAGATGTTTCTATAATATAATACATATTATTTCACACATAACAACATGAGGAAAAGCAGTGAGGACAAACAAAACAAAACAACAACATTCGAGATAGAAAGCAAAAGGCAGACATTGCAAAATATGGATTCAAGAATTTCCTTCGAGCATTCATCTACTCACTTGTATTTTCTTTCCATGTGTAGGAACAAACAAATGGATTTTTCCCCAATTAGTATTGCAACTACATTTTAACAAAAACACACATTAATTTTCATTTATGACTTAGCAAGTACACGGAAAGAAAATAAATATATTGTAATCTAAATGTTTGCATGGAAATGAAATTACCATTGCCTTATCATTTTCTGAATTGTCATCTTTGATTTGCAATGTGTACGGTGTGCCTAATTTCTTTGCACTGGTGACAGTTGCACCTATTGTACCAAACACATACTATTCTATTGTTGCTAAAATTCTTTTAATTGATGTGTCTAGTATGAAGTTGTACTCCTGACAGACAGATGCAATGTTTTCTATGCTAGTCTCTTGTTCGACTAGCGAAATATATTTATCTTCACCATGATCATAATTGGTTTTGGGTGCAATTAAATTTGCAATAAAAATGGTTTTCCTTGGAAAGAGTGTTGTTTTATGTTGTTCAATGAAATTAGTGTGGGCATTCAAGGTTATTGTCATCTCACCTTTTTCATCTGTTAAATCTACTCACAAAAGTTCAGTTGACTTTTATGACTTATCAAATATTGCGCTACATGTGATGACAACATTGCCGTCAAAAACTTTCCCAACCTTGCAACTAATCAACTCTTCAATAATGGGTAAAATCATGAATATGGGTGTCTATTTTCCTTGTTTTTTGAAAAAATAAAATATATTTTTCAGACGTTTTCAACTTTCGGTAAAAAAAATATTTTTTAATCCATAATTTCACTTTACAGTAAAAACAAAACTTGCACATTAATTTTGTTATCTTTCTATTGATTATTTTTTGAATATTTTTATTGTCATTTGATATGTCAATTTAGCGATTGTTTGACAGTATGTTCCTTAAAAATGAAGGCACTGATAACGAGTTATGTTTATTGACAACAATTTACTCATTATTACACTTTTGTTTTATGAAAAATGAAATATGCCGAAACAATCTAAACATACTCTATTAAAGTATGATTATAGTTTTGAACAAAACAAATGAATATTATAATTACTACGATTTTTTGAATTTGACCAATCTAAGAAAGTTGCAGAGTTTAAACATGTTTAGATTGACACCATGTATTTGCCTTAATTTTTATTTAAAAGTAAAATCTAAAATTACCCTTTTGAAGAGGACAACAAAATGTTCTGTAATATAAAATTTCCATAATTTTTTACTATGCATTATTGCAACTATTGATTTTTTTCATTTTACTGAATCATTATGCCATCTAAAAAAAATATGCATACATGTTTTTATAAAATTAACTAAAATTACTAAAAATCAATTAAATTGAATTCAAATTGTATAGAATGAAAGTAGATTCAATTATGAAAATGTTGGTACTAGTTTTGAAACTAGATTCACAATATTTTAAAATGTCTCCTCCTTTGCAAGTTGGATTAAGTTGAAGTGATATGGTACTTTTATGAAAAGGACCATAGTTATAGGTTTTTGGTCGAACTAATAGTTCAACTGAAATTTAGTTTTAACGAAAAAAAAAAAAAAAACTAACTTTCGGTTGAAAAACAGTAGTTCGACCAAAAAGTGTAAAATAGAAACATCTGTCGACCGAAAAAAATGGGGGACACAACGTTTTGACACAGAACGTGAAGTTTCGGCACAGAAACATATAAATTGTTTTGGCCGAAATTTTATTATCACATTTGTGCACACACTCACTCTGCAGTTTCCCTATTTTGGCTTTCTTGGGAAATATTTTCTCTATTTTTCATTTTTTCGACCAATATTTTCGCTATTTTTCACGTATGTTTCAAAATATTGTTTTGCTAGGTTCTTTTTTATTTCAATTTGCAAATTTTTCCAATGTGTTTTCACATTCAATTTCATTGTGGATTGCTTACATATCAAACTTGTTAAATGGAGACATAATCACTAAGTCTCACCAAGGAGACTAGAACACTGATATTTTTTGAAAAGAGTTGCCTCATCAAATTTGAAATTTAACAACTAGTTCAATTTAACTTTCATATGAAAGTAATATTTTGTGTTAATATCTGTATCGCCTTTCCAATGTACCTATAAGAATACAAATGAATTTTTCGCATCTGTGTTTTCGATGTAAATGTGTTGAACCTGCACATAATAGATCTAGCAAGGAATTGACATACACAGTTGCAGAGAAAATATGAGAAATGAGAAGCAGGAGAGAAAGAATGGAAGAATTCTCATTAACCAAATGAATGAATGATATTTTACACATGATATACTCTGTATAACTCAACTAATGCACACTGGAGGAGAAGCCAATGTTGCATAGTGTTGGTCTAGAGTGATCTGGACACACACCAATAGTTACATGAGTAAACTGCCACCCAGTCTAGTCTTTTAGGCAGTTACAGGAGTGAACTGCCACCTAGTCTGAGTTAACTAGTCTCTGAGCCTTCAGTTTAGTGATTGAAACATAGTGAAGTGAGAAGGATATCAGGGAATCATGAGTAATGCACTAGTCTAGTGATGATCCCAAGGACAATGCGCATTAGCTGGTGATAATCCCAATGTTGTATGGTGATAATCCCAATGTGGCATCTAGACTCCACTCAATTGATCAAACTGAAGTGTGAACTAAAGAGAATATTCTCCTAGAGGAATGTTCTCCCTAAACTATAGGAGACTGAATAATGACTAATAAACATAGGGAAAACCTTAGGAAAAATATATCCTAGGTGTCTGTGAAGTATCTCCAACACCCCCCTGAACATCACTATGGTGAAAATAAAGAATGGGTCCCAGCAACGAGGCCATGTTAGGTACCCAAATACAAAATATACACTAAAATAAATGAGGAAATAGAGAAAAACTCATGGGAAAACCCCCCCACTTCAAGGTACAATGTATGTAAAAAGAATAATTGATAGTTGCTAGGAAACTATGTCCTTTACTCCAAGATGACAACGTAGAGAATGAAACTTATGCTCAGTGAAGGTATTGATGAAGATGTTTGCAGTTTGTTCTGATGAAGGACATAACTACATGTCGATGATCTCCTCATGTACTAGGTCTTGGATGTAATGCATGTGGATCTCAATGTTATTCATCTGCTGCCTCTGAATTGGATCTCTGTAGAACATTAGAGTGATCTGGTTGTCACACCAGATGATGATCGACCGATGAAACTAAATTCCCAAAATAGTGAGAAAATGTTGTAGCCACATTGCCTGAATGGTTATGTTAACTACCCCTATGTACTCTACCTCAACTGAAGATAGAGAAATAACATCATGCTTCTTGCTCGACCAACATATATGCCTGAAACCAAGACTGAGTGAGTAACCAGATGTGGACTTGAGATTAATGTTATCACCATCCCAGTAAGAATAAGTGAACCTGATGAGGTCCAATGTAGAGTCTGTTGAATAGTGAATCCCAAAGGTGATGGTTCCCTGTACGTATCTAAGGATATGCTTTGAAACCTTCCAATTTAGCTCATGTAGCTCCTACATGAACATGGAGACTACTCCAACTGCATAGGATAGGTCTGGTATAGAGTGTGTGAGATAAAACAAGCTCCCCACTAGCTGTCTGTATAGTGTGTTGTCAACCAGTGGAGTGACCCCTCCATCCTCAAGTCTGACTTCTGATAAGAAAGGATTCGGGGCAGACTTGTAGTCTGTCATGTGAAATCTCTCAAGTAGATGTTGTGCATACTTGGCCTAAGACAGTTTGATTTCTGGTGCATCCTGACTGATCTTGAGTCCAAGGAAGAAATGTAGTGGACCCATGTCTGTCATCAAGAACCTGTAATGTAGAATCCTCTTGACTACAACAATAACTGAATTCAAGCAATCGTTGATGAGAAAAATATCAACATACAGAACTAGGAGTAGAAGTAAATTAGTTGTCCTAAGCATGAAAACATTCAGGTCTGACTTACAACGTACAAATTTCTGTGACAATAGGTAGGATTCCATATTGTCATACCATGCCATCAGAGCCTGCTTGAGGCCATAAAGAAAATTCTTCAGTCGACAGAATAAAGATGAATCCTACATAAATCCCTATGGTTGTTCCATATAGATCTCTGCAGAGAGATTGACATGAAGAAATTCATTCTTCACATCCATATGATGGACTTCCCATCCCTTGGCTTCCACAATGGAAAGTTCCAAATGTATGGAATCCATCTTTGCTACTAGAGAGAAGGTCTCATCATAGTCAATGCCATGCACATGTTGAAATCCTTTGGCAACTAGCCTAGCTTTTTATCTGCTAACCTGTCCATCCACTGTGCTCTTGGTCCTGTAGACCCATCTTCACATGACAAGTTTCCTTCCTAAAGACATGGGAACCATATCCCAAGTTTGTTTCTCGAGGAGGGAGTTGTACTCCTCTTGCATGGCGGATTCCCAAAAGGGATTTCCACCAGCCTCATCGTAAGACTGTGGATCTGAAGATTGAACCAAAAAGAGATGCATGGGTGGCATCGATTTAGTGGAAATGATTGCAAGAGGAGGATCCTCTAAATCATATCGAGTCCTCTTAGTAGCAACTGGATCCCCAACAAGATCTCTTGCATCCTGAAGAGTAGTCTTGGCCCACTTGGGCCTCTGCTCTGGCTCTTCATCTACATCTGCATGCATTGACTCTACATCCGGTTGTACTGACTCTATATCTATATCATATAAATCGTCTGAATTAGAAATCTCATATGAATAAGATTCAACATGTGCATGATCATCATCTTTGACAGGTGGAAGAGAAAACGTGTCTGCATGCGGATGTCGAGGTACATGCGAGACACTTTCCTTGAATTGGAAACTTCACTCAATGATGATTCCGTCCGAGGAAAGATCAATGAGTTTGTATCCATTCACACTATCGAGGTATCCAAAAGGTACACTCTGTGCTTTGTGGATCAAGTGCCTTCCTCTTCTCAGAGGGAATCTTGGCCCATGCATGTGAACTGAAAATACAGAAGTGGGTCACTTCTTGTTTGAGGACGCTCCAAGACTCGTAGGGGTCTTATCCTTGATAGATCTATGGGGAGATTTGTTTTTGATGTAGGTTTCACAATTAAGTTATTCAGTCCATAATATCTGTGGAAGTGACTTTGCATGTATCATGCAAGATACCATCTCTTTTAGAGATCTATTTTACCGCTCAGTAATTCTGTTTTGCTATAGATTATAGGGAACCATGTGTTGCAACTGAATTCATGCCTCATGAAAAATATTTTGTATCTCATGGTTGACATACTCTCCCTCATTATCAGTTTGGAGGACTTTCATTTTATTTCTTGATTGCGTCTCAACAAGGACTTTGAAATCTTTGAGGTGATGAAAGACCTCTGATTTTTCCTAAGAAAGAAAATCCATGTGAAGCATGAGAAATCATCAACAAAAATGAGCACGTACCTTTATTTACTGATTGATGGATGTGGAAAAGGGCCCATGAGGTCACTATGGATCAGATATAAAGGAAAGGAATCCTTCTGAGTCTTTCCTTTGTCGAATTTTTCTTAAGGGTGTTTTCCAAGAACACTTCCCTCACAAATTCCATTGGAGAAGTGGATTTCAGGTAGAACATCAATCATTCCCTGCTTTCTAAGCTTTTGCATATATTTTAAATTCAAATTCCCCAACCTTTCGTGTCATATACTACTGCTTCCATCAACATGGGTAAGTAGTAATGCAGAATCTGATTCAATAAATTCAAAAAATGTGTAGAGTCTAGATTGATGGTTTACCTCATCGATAACAACCCTGGAATTGGTTTGCATGTGATATATATCCACTGCATCAGGTGTGAATATGAATCTCTTTATGGTTCCGTAGTTTTTCCTATGATACACGGAGAGAAGATTTACAAAAAGTTTGGGAACGTGTAGCACATTCTCAAAGCTTTCATTTCTGAGTTCAATTCTTCCTTTGTCGGTGACCTCGACTAGAGAGTTGTCCCCCATCGGAATAGGAGGACCTTTGCATGCATCCAATGAAGAATATACTTATTTTGTGTCTTCCAAGTGGTGTGATGCACTTGAATATACGATCCAATCATAGAGATTGGAGTTGACAACAACCAAAGCATGGCTAGAATTTTCTTTCTTGAGATTCTGATCTTTTGGATTCTTCATCTTGGCACCCTCGAGCATGCGATCTCCAATATTGTTTTTTTGAAGTATTTGAGCCATTTGATCTATATGTTTATTCATACATGCATATTCTGGATGGAATCCTTTATGGAAATAAGTGCATTTCTCCCTTTTTCTTCCCTTTCCACCTTTGGATCCGGAGGCATCGTTGAAGGGTCTTGAGAACCCTCCCTTATTTGGATTTTCATGTGCTTTCCTTTTTTATTTGTCTTTATATTTCTTATATTGATGACCACTAGCATCTTGCACAGTAAGTGCATGCACCTTGGGGTCTTTTATTTTTCCCATATTGATGAGCTTGTTCTGCTCTCGTGTCAGAGACTCGATAAAGGCCTCAAGAGAGGGCATCCTCCAGGTGGCTCCAGAGGTGAGACTAACTGAATGAAATGTAGATACAAACACTAAGTATTCTTGACCAAGTTTGGAGAGAATGGTAAGAACCATTTGTTTCTCCTCCTTAAATTTATCAACCCCGCAAGCCTTGAGTTGTGACAACAAATCCTTATATTTGGTAAAGAATTCTTGGAGATTGTCGAAGGTTTTTGGATCCAATGTGAGAAAATTCACCTCGAGCATGTGTCCCCTCATCTCGTCCTATTTTCCAAAAATCCATTCCATGATGGTCCAGGCTTCATTGGGAGTTTTATATGAGGATATGTGAAAGAGGAGTTCAGGAGAAATGAGACTTCAAATAGTTCCAAACGCTTCATACATTCAATTTAGATACTTGTATTTTTCTATGGATGATGTTGGTATTGTTTCTGTATTCATGGTTAACCTGTATAATCCTCTACCTTGAATATGCATTATCATCTTCTCCTTCCATGCAAATAAATTGTATGGTGTAAGAATGAATTCTTTTGGAAATTCCATTTTTTCCGCTATCTTCAATATTTGGTACCTACAAAATAATTTGGTGTTTCTTTTCCCTAGCAGTCCATTGGATCTGATACCATGTTAATGTGTTGAACCTGCACATAATACATCTATCTAGGAATTGGCATACACAGTTGTAAAGAAAATATGAGAAAAGAGAAGCAGGAGAGAAAGAATGGAAGAATTCTCATTAACCAAATGAATGAATGATAATTTACACATGATATATTCTATATAACTCAAATAATGTGCACTGGAGGAAAAACCAATGCACCATAGTGGTGGTCTAGAGTGATGTGGACACACACCAACAATTACGAGAGTAAATTTCCACCCAGTCTAGTCTCTCAGGGAGTTACAAGAGTGAATTGCCACCTAGTCTGAGTTAACTAGTCTCTGAGTCTTCAGTTAACTGACTGAAACATAGTGAAGTGAGGAGGAGAACAAGGAATTATGAGAATGCGATAGTCTGGTGATGATCGCAAGGACAATGTGCATTAGCTGGTGATGATGCCAATGTTGCATGGTGATAATCCCAATGTGGCATCTAGACTCCACTCAACTGATCAAACTGAAGTGTGAACTGAAGATAATATTCTCCCTAAACTACAGGAGACTGAATAATGAATAATAAACATAGGTAAAACCTTGGGAAAAAGAAATCCTAGGTGTTTGTGAAGTATTTCTAACAGTTGATTAAAAAACGATGATCTAGTAAATATATGAAATTCAAAATCTTTTTTGAAATTTTGAAAATCAAGTAATATTTTGTGTTAATATATGTATCTCCTTTCAAATGTATCTATGAGAATATGTATCGCTATGTGGCATCTGTGTTGTTAATTAAAAAATGATGGTCTAGTAAATATCTGAAATTCATTCTTTTTTTTTTTAAATTTTGGAAATGAACAAGGATATTCATACTCTTTGCATTTGTTGATTTGGAAAAGTGATAAAAAAATGTCATTTATATTGGAGTCATTATTATCAAGCTCTTGTTCATTTCTTTCCAGAAATTAATTTTCATAATAATTTTCTTTTCTCTTCATTTCCTCATGGATGTTGTAATTCTTGTTGAAGTTAGATGCGGAAAAAGACAATCGAACATTGCATCATGTTCAAAGTATCAATAAAACTTTTCTTATTGTTGCTATTTTCCCATTATGGTCTTGTTTCTTTGTTTTCCATGCTCATATTTTCATCTTTGTTGTTAATCCATCTGTTTTTTTCCTATATTGTTTTAGATAATAATCGACACCACAAAACACAACATCACATAAACTTTGATTTCATAGAAAACATATAGCCCACCCATGAAACCATATATTTCATACCATTTATGTATTGTTCATTTAATCTCAACATGAACTACTTTAATTGAAAATATCAATCACTACCTAAAAGGGTGAGAACATCAATGACTTTCTCAAACCTAGATCAAACTTAAAAAATGATTCCCGAAGGTGGTCAACTTCTTAAAAACTTTGAAGATTGAAAGTATCAATGACTACCTCAAATGTATATCAAATTTTGAACATGATTTTACAAGCTCCATCAAGGTCCTCTTTAAGAGATAGCTCTTACATTAAAACAAGTTGTGACAAGTTATGACCATCTCTATATAAAACCCTCTCGACTGCTGAAAAGGTACTATCTAGAGGCTTCCCTTGGTTCTCCTCCTCCCACTCTACTTTTAACTCTAACCTGGGAACTGGTAACACAAACACTCTTGCTCCTTCACCGACTGACTTACCCTCCGTCTCCCACTCTCCGCTGCAACATACACCCTCCCCCCACTCCTCTCCCCTAGACGTGCTACTCCATCCTCCCTCCCCCCCTGCTGAACCAGACGATACCTCTTCGATGCTCCCTGGTTATAGTCAGCCTACTGATGAAGGCTCGAAGTTACTGGAGGAACTAAACTCCTCGTTCTCTATCAACCCTCCTGAGAACTTCACTCATCTCCCTGTTTACCGGGGGAAAGAGCTCATCAACTCATCCAACGGGGAGGGTTCATCCTCTTCTCGACCCACTGAATCTGCACAGAAGACTTATGCTTGGTCAAGAGGCGTTGGTGTGGAGCTTTCACCACTACAGACGCAAAGTTCCAGGAAGAAGAAGGAGATTTTTAACAACACACTAGATCCTGTTGTCATCCCCTCCCAGGACGGAAAGGCCCTTAGAGCAATGAAGGCCTTGGCTCGATCAAAGTAATGATTGTGCTCACACTCAATATCCGGGGGATCGGAGGCCCCCTCAAGACGGCTTCCTTCCGACGACTACTGGAGTCCACAAAGCCTGACGTTATTTTTCTTCAAGAGACCCTTACGGGTGAGCAAAAAGCGAGAGATTTCCTGCATCAATTTCATACTACTTGGGTTTCAGTTGCAGTTAGCTCTCTTGGCAATTCTGGTGGATTACTAATGGCATGGAACCCAGACCTATTTGAGTTTCGACCTTTCCTGACCAGGGGAGGTATTCTGCTTATTGGTCGAGTGCTAGCAACAAATCAGGAGCTGGTTCTACTTAATGTCTACGGCCCTTGCTCAGAAAAATTGTTGTTTTGGACGCAACTTTCAAAGAGTGGACTACTCTCGCTTCCCAATCTCATTTTGGGGGGGGACCTTAACATTACCCTCTCGGCTCAGGAACATTGGGGAGGTTCTTTTTTGCCGGGACCTGCTGAAGCTTCCTACAAAGAGATCTTTGATACAAATAATCTTATAGACGTACAACCGATCCGACTATCCCCCACCTGGCGTAATGGACGTGCTGGACCTGATGTTATTGCAAGATGCTTGGATCGCTTCTTTGTGGCCGATAGCTTCCTGTCTTCTTCTATTGCTCCGTCCTCGTGGGTGGCATCTCCCTTTTTTTCCGA
This sequence comes from Picea sitchensis, assembly GCA_010110895.2. Lineage (NCBI taxonomy): Eukaryota > Viridiplantae > Streptophyta > Pinopsida > Pinales > Pinaceae > Picea > Picea sitchensis. The sequence continues at coordinate 567 of SNQJ01S0165925.1, read as the reverse complement.
TCACGCCCCTGTTCTTCTCCAGCTGCTGCCTCCTATTCACCGACTGACTCCCTTTAAATTCAATCATCTTTGGTTAGAATCTGACTCTTACTCGGATCTTGTTCACTCTGTATGGAATGACCACCAATTTCTAGCAGAGGTAAACCCACAGATCCGTTTGGTTTGGAAATTAAAAGTCCTCAAGACTAGGTCGATAGCGTGGTATAAAGTAAAGAAACAAGCGGAAGGGGCCCGCCTTCAGCTGTTGGAGACGCAGATTACTTCGAGCCTCCACAAATCTACTCTCTCGGCCTTGACTGAGAATGAGACTACTAACCTGTGATAGCTTGAATCACTTAGAGCGACCATACTTCGGGAGGAGGAATTTAACTGGAGACTGTGCAGCCACGCTACATGGCTCAAGTTCGGTGATACAAACTCCAATTATTTCCACAAGGTCGCCAGTTTTAATAGGAATAAAAAATCTGTCTGGTCCATTGAAAGTGCTGATGCTGGTTTAATTCGTGGACAGAATGAAATTAAGGCTGAGGCAGTCTCTCATTTTTCTTCATTGTATAAAGACACAAA
>SNQJ01S0165921.1:5427-26463 GCA_010110895.2 Picea sitchensis | reverse complement strand
TTTAATTTCCTGGCAGCTTCTAATCCTAAGACCAAGGCCTCATATTCACATACAATGTTAGTGTAATCTATATCCCACTGTAACCTGTAAGAAAAAGGAATAATGAAATCATCGTTGGGTGCTACCAACAACACTCCATCTCCCAGTCCTTCACAAGATGAAGCACCATCAAAATACATTTTCCAAACTCTAGAACTATATACATCTTTATCTATCTTTTCTGTTTTTTCTTTTTCTATAGAATTTTCTTCTTTACATTCATTTAAATCATCATCAATGGATAAAATACAATTTCCTAAATCTTGATGGGAAATATAAACAAGGTAGTTATTTGGGTTCATCGGATCACTTACTGTAAACGCCAATCTTATTTCTCTGTACAATCGAGTGATTTGTCCACCGAAGATCGGGATTGTGGCATATGGCATGTCGAGTTGGAGGGATCCTCCAAGTTTGGTGCCCCAAGACCTGGATAACAACATGCCATACTTTGGAGGTATATCAACAACCACCACATCCATCAGAACGCTTTTTACATGAATCTGTGGGAGATTAACTACTAAATATTTTATCATACCTATGCATTTAACCTTTCTTGAATCAAAATAATACAAATCTCCATATGGTCGAGTGATTTCGAGACCAAGTCTATCCATAATGGCTTTGGGCATTACATTGTGAGAATCTCCATAATCCAACATGCAATTATGGAGTAGGTGATCGTGCACAGCTAGCGTAATATAGAAAGGGGTGACAGTATCTCTAACACCTTCAAAATGTGGACCAAAAATTATATTAGGCTTATCGTCTTCTAAATTTATAACGTTAGCCTAGCTTTCATTATATGAAAAATTAATCATTTTAGCAATTTGCTTTCTGTATACTAGGTTTTTGGCTAGTTCAACTAGATGGATAGGGATTTTGATTTTATTAATTTCATTTTCTAGACTGAAATTTCCCATTGTCTTATCAACTTCTTTGATTTGGATTTCTATCCCCTTCTTTTCTGGTTTATTAATTTGTGATGTTTTTGTTTCAGCCACAAGAACCTCCACTTTCCTTGTATTAATAACTGGTGTTTCTGATGGATTTTTCTTGGTAGGCTGTGCGTCAGTAGTCTTGGTTTTAACAGTCTGATTTTCAATAGCTTTTGAAGCTGCCTCCTCTGTTTGTCCTCTCGGTAGAATTTTCTTCAGTAGAATTTTCTAGGCCTTAGATTGTATTTATGTTGGAGTTCGACCAATATATTATCAACGATTCCTTTATAATCTCAATCCTCTATAATATTTATATTCTCGTCATTTTCAGACATTCATTTTGTATGTAAAGATTTTTCATAATCTTGTTGAATAAGTTTCTTGATAATCATCGCCAAGATTATTTATATCTTCTTCTAACTCCTCAAAATTTTGCATGTCTTCTCCTCCTATAAAATTTTCATTTTTAAAGGGACCTTGAATCTTTTGTTCTTCATTCTTAATTTGTCTATGTTTTATTTGAGGGTTAGGATTCCTTCTGAAATCCTTTCTAGGGAACTGATCATTTTTTGATTTTTCCAATTCCATTCTCGAGATTTTATTCGACAATTCTTTGATTATTCTCGCCATGTCATCCATCTTATCTTACGAAGACCTCCCATATCCAGAGGGTCATGCTTGTTCTCTATACCATTTGGTTTCTTTATTTCCCATTTTGAATTTAGCTTTTAACTTTCTCGATGCCATCATGTTTGATTCGACTTCTATAGCTTCATCTTGCATTTTAGTGAGATCAACAGATATTCTTTCTCTTAACAGTAGAGAAAAATACGGATCAAAATCCCCCAAAAAAGTTACTTTTGTTGCGAGTTGGGAACATTTAACCTCAACTAGAATTTTATTATATAATTTATTGAATCTTTGGGTAAACTCAATAACTGATTCTAAATTCTTCTTTCTCAAAGCTCCAAAACTGGTTACATAATAAAGATGATCTTTCCTTTCTCCCCATTGTCTGATAAAAGAATTTTCCAACTCATCATATGATCCTATGGATCCTGTTGGGAGCCCTTGGAACCAGGTTCTCACCTGACCTTCGAAATTTTGAACGAGAAGCCTCGAATAAATGTCCTCGTGCTTAAGGCCAAGGATATCAATGAATTGGTCAAAACAATTGATGTGTTCGGTAGCAGTCAAATCTTCTTCCCCCAGTGAACTTCGACAGGTTTTTCATATAAATTTCAAGTAGATCATGGAGAGGGACTGGGAGGACCAAAGGGGCATACCTAGAAGCTACTTTTGAAAATATTCTAGGGGGTGGAGGTGGTACTTGATTGCCCCCTCCTCCCCCGACAACACCACCTCCTTCGGCCGCAACCATTGACGATTTAGAGGGTGAAACTTGGAAATTATAGAGAATACTTTTAAAGGTGTATGGTGAACTTTTGGTTACATTTGGATAAAGTGGAAAGGTTTCAGAGAACTGAATGTCAGGAGAGAGAAAATTTGAAAAATAGGGAACCGAAAAAATAGGACTGGTTTATTTGGACTCACAGGATGTGTACGCAGGAGAACCAATAGGAGTCGAGTCAAGGTATACAGTATATTCTTCTAAATTATGAACGGTTGTATACTAAATTTTGGAAATGGATGAAATGTCAATCGAAGGAGGAAGTGAGATAGTTATTTAACTCTATTGGTAAAGGAGATGGTTGGAAAAGTTTCAGCTTTAAATTCTGGTAACACCAACTCAGGTTCTAGGGTTTCGATTCTATCGATAGATGTTTATCAGAAAAGGATTTGGGTATTCAACTATTCAAGTAGATCCATATCCTTATTATCGGATATGGGTTGATAAATCTTACTTGTTCATGAAGCAGTCTGTTTAAGGTATCTTCTTGTTTTCAAAAAAAATTCTAGGGTTGGATACAGGCGAGATTTGCTTATCATCTGGATTTTTTCTGGTATTTTTTCAATTAAATGCCAGTTTATTAGTTGTGGAGTCTCCAAGTGAAAGATAAAAGTTATCCTTATAATGTATTCAATCTTTGTTCACTATCAAACAAAGAAACTTTACCAACGTCGTTCTTCCCAGGGAAAAATAACTTTGTTTCTTCGTTCCCCATCGACGATGCCAAAAAGATGTTGTTCCTAAGTTTATACTTAAGGATTCAAAGTATAATGTGAAGGCATCTGAAAAAATAAAGAGAGCTTGTAATATGAAAATAAAACAATTCTTTAGGGAAAGAAGCTATCATTGATTTCTAAGTTGTCTTTGCCTAGATTCCCAACGTTCTTGGGCGCTTATGTCATGTTCAATCACTGCCCATGAATGTTCAATTTCAAGCTGAGTGTTAGCGGTCTCTAAGATGGTATTAATCAAGTTTAATGCAATTTTGGTCTGATCTATGAGGTCGATCTCAATATTTGGTTGTCTTGCAACAGGTACAGTCATGGAGGAAAGAACGTTAAAAGATTTGTTGTTTTTTATGTTTGCTTTTTCTTGTCGTCAATTATATGAGGAAAGATCCTAAAATTGAATTAACGATATAACAGTTCAGAGGCAGTTTTCCATGTCTGATTCAAAACCAAAAATAATGAATGTGATGAAATAAAAACATGAATCTATTAACAAAGTGAGGCATCAATCACAGAAGAATCTTACTTTGCTACAGAAGAAGAAAATAGATGAGAAACCTTTAAATGAAGCACAAAATGTAGTAATCTAACTAACTCACAGGTCTTGTATTTTCTAATAGAAAACACAGAGGAAAATCTGTAAACAATCAAATAACTAAATAAACATATAACCACAATAGAAGTTGTACAAAGTTGTGATTAGGCATTCATCAAAGAAATATAAATAAATATGCTAGAATATGAAAGAATAGAATAACACATAACTGAATATTGATGAAATATGGAGTCTCTGGTCTACATTTGTCTTAATTATTGAAAAGGAGAGATCTCTCTATTACAATTGGCCAGGAAAAAGCCTTCTTTTAGTATTTTGAAATTATATTTATACAAAAGTTTTACCAACCCTAGACGGTTGGAATTATCCTTACTCCTAGATGCTAACGGTTACAGAATAAAAACTTGAACCATTTCACTTGGTTACTTTCTATCTCTCTCTCATATTGGCAAAATGGGCATGCATGTGTTACTTCATCGATTCTTTGAACTACTTCCTTCACCTAGATCGAGACACTCGATGCACCTACTTAGAAATTGTACTAAAATTCTGGAAGGCTCTGTCACATCCTTTGCCTAAAAAAGATACAACTTTCTCTGTAATTTTGACAACCTGTCTTCAATCCTTTTACCTTCAAAATTGATTGACAACAACTCTAAATTTGTCTTTACCAACCATCTATCCATTTGAGTTATGTCAACCTATTTCAAGTGTGAAATTTCAATCTAAGCTTCATTTACACTTTCTTTGATGTCCAGTTGATGCTTTATAACATTGATTTGTCCTAGTACTCCAGTACAATTGTCCTTTCCAATGCCTAGTGATTTTTTCTCTAGCAAATCAAAATCCTCTTCACAATATTCCTTTATTTCTTTGGCCATTTTCTTACTCTGGGCTATATTGGCCTCCCATGAATTTAGTATGATATCACCCCTGATTTGTTCTGCGACAATCAATATAGGAGTTATTGATCCATCTTCTCTATCTGAATATACGACTTCCTTTTGAAAGGTGGTTCGGGCTACAGTAGCCTCTTTTTCTCTGAAACCAATATTATCTAATGATTGACCCATCTCCCCAAAATAATCTTGTATGATCCCTACCTTAGAAAATAGGCTTTGTTGTACTTATTCCATCTTTTGATGCACTTCTAGTGCCTGGTCTTGAAATACTGCTATATTTACAACCTGGATTCTAGTAAAACTCAATTTAGCTTGCAGTTGCCTTACTAATTCTTCTTGTTAAATGACCTAACCTTGAATTGCCTGAGCAGTCTTGTGTACTTCTTCAAGATCATATTTAAGTTTTTGGATTTCTTGTCTGTCTTTGGCTCTAGAATGTTCGAGTTCTTTGCTAACCTCGTTTTTTATATGATTCTCTATATTTTCCTTATTTCATCTTGCAACTGATTTATCATCTGATTCCTCTGCCTTAGCCTTTATTTCAGATTATCATCATAGAATAAGTTGGTCATTGCAAAAGCTCCCAAAGATCATGCGACATCTGTAGCAAAATATTCTTCTTCAAAAAATTTCCCATCTAATAATACTCTGTGTTTTTTTACCATTGCACCCTCTCTCATGTGCATTTCTTTCTTCACCACGACCTTTCTTTTCTTACTGAAAAAGAAATCGCTGGCAGGTATCTCCTCGACATGGATACGTATGAAATCACTTATGAACTTTGCCTTTGTATTAGGGTTTCCTCTGGTAAACTATAATGGTGTGACAACCTCAATGGGGTTGTCGATTTTTGTGAATAATTTTTTCTCGAATTCTTCAGTCGTTGATTTCTCAGGCGAAGACGATAGTCTATCTTCTTCGATCTTTATTATTGTCACTTTTTTATCTTTTCCCTGGCTGTATAATATCTCCGTCTTTGGGATATTTCCCTTCTGAGTCGAGATCTCAGCTTCCTCCAGGATTTCCTCTTTGGTAGAGCTTTCAACTTCTAGATTTTGGGTCTCTATTTGTTGTGTATCTAGATATTTTAGGCTTTTCCCTTGTAATACTTTGGGTAGGCCACTTATTCGGTGTTTTTGGAAATTTTAAAACTCAGCCATTTCACCAGGTAGAAGAGCTCGAACTCGGATAAAAAATTCTTGGTAATATCCTACCCCTCGGAACATTTCGTCATGACGAGACTCTTTATGTTCATACATTTTAAGATTGCAACCGGCCATATGGTTTCCCATGACCCTCTATGGGTCGTTCTTCTTGAATTCAATGTTAAACAACTTTGTCTCTTCTAAAGTTGCATCCTCCACCTTGGAGTGACCGAAATACAATAAGGAAAATGAACCAATAGACAAAGGAAAAGATGGCCATACCTTTTTCTGCACGACTTCTAGCTCTTTGCTAATCCCACCGAGTATAGTTTGTCATGCCAATTCATGGCACACAAGTCTGCCTGGTAAAAATTGCGGTAATGGATATGGAGGGACTGAGCAGCCGAAAACTCTGATATAAGAGAAATGTTCCTCTATGTACCAGTCTGCACTTTACCTAGGCTAACCATAACCTTGTCTTAAATTCTTGGTGGTGGGTGACCAAATATAACAATATGCATCGGTACCACTACCCAATTACAAATTTCATAAAACAAATCCTTTTTCTTGTCTTCCCAGAGCTTTGAATGGTAATCATGAATTGGTTATGCATTGTCTGGAGTCCAAATATAGCTCATCAATGGGAAAGGCATCATGAAACAGATAGCGTCCATAACATAAGCTGACATAAAAAATAAAAACAATTTCCCTTTGGTTTTTTTTTGTTTGGTATTTTGAGATTTCTCTAGCCAGATTATCTGACAATATCTTTGCCCAGTCAAAAGAAAATCATTCTGCCACCGAGTTTATAATGGGAACCCATGGTAGAAAGAAATGGGTTGTGTTCTCTTTTCCATAAATTCTGCACATCATCATGGCTATATACATGAACTATGGTTCAAGAAATGAGATGGAATATACGCCGTGAGATTCGTCTTTGAACTTTTCGGGGTGTGAACACCAGTCTTTGATCAGGTTGAAAAGACTCTTTCCATACTGATCACACTCCTTATTATTAAAATTCACTAGGAAACTGGCGTTATAAACGAAGTTTGATGTCACAGACAATTTATACATGACATGTATGTGTTCTGGTCGAAATGACCCAACAACTACTTTCTGAGAGTTGAATATTGTTCGAGTAGGGATATCTACATGATCCAACATCCATCCAATCATGTAGTTGTAAGGTAAAAGCCTTGACCTAGTTGTTATCTTACGTAGTTCTGCTTGAGCGAAAATCTTATATTTGGTAGATAAGTTATTCTTTTCATTGTCGCTCGAATCATTGCGATAGTTTACCACTTTGTATTGTATGGTGTTGAACACATGAATCCAGATTTTAATGTGATATCCCCAAAAAATAAAATATTTTTGAAATTTAAATTTGCTGGAAATTTATTTCTGTTTTTAGTAAATTCGAATTTATAAAAAAAATTCCATTTATGGTAATTCCAAATTTCGAATTTGATATTTGTAATTAATTATTATGACTATTGGGAAGAGATTTGATTGGACTCAACTAACTATCTGATTATGACACTTGTATAAAAACATAATATTTATATTAATTGCAGGAGGACAAATGGAACAACCATGTTAAAATCAGCTGATCATGACTCCATGAGTGGGGAACATGTTGGAACTACCTCTGGGTTGATTATTACAAGTGGAAAATCAGATATTTGCCCATTGGCAGCCCCTAAAAATAAGGGATTTAGAAAGCTGTGAAAATCCCCCCCCAAGGGAGGGAAAAAGACCTGGGCAAAATTGATAAATAGCATATGTGAGGAGGCAGGACACTGCCAAGTATTTTGTGGAAAAGATTTTGGGCTCTCTTGCTATTATGAACACTAAGGATTGAGTGTGAGGCAAGAGGAGTTTGCTGAAACAGATTTTGCTTGTTGTTATGAGCACTGCTGAGTAAGTGTGAGGCAAGAAGATAACTGTGGGAATTGAAGGACATTGTTGAGGAGGAGTTTCCAAGTTCTCCCTCATGGATTCATGGTCAGGCTAGGGGCTGAATCGGGCAAGTTACTTTTGGATTCCCTATTTTATGATTGGGAGGAACGTGGTTGTTCCCTTTGTCTTTCCGCGAACTATTCCAGATATGTAAGCCTTTCCTTCTCTACTTGCATGTCAGGATGAATTATTTAGTGATCAAATTGCATCTGTTTTATATAATTCTGAAGGAATCAAATGAAATATAGGGTAAACCCCTAGAGTTTAAACTGTTAACTATCAAGAAAAACTATTTTAGTCTCTTTACCAGATGGAAATCAAGGTTTGGTAATTTATTAGAAAACATAGCTGTGTTAAATAGAATGTTATTTCATTATATTATGATAGAGATCACCACTAGACCAATNTTTAAACTGTTAACTATCAAGAAAAACTATTTTAGTCTCTTTACCAGATGGAAATCAAGGTTTGGTAATTTATTAGAAAACATAGCTGTGTTAAATAGAATGTTATTTCATTATATTATGATAGAGATCACCACTAGACCAATATCTCATATGTATATCTGGTTATTTTGTTTTTGAATATAATATTTGTGCAGACGTTATTCTGGAAGTAATTATGGGATTTAAAACTTTTACATACCTATGTGTACAAATTTATATACATATATTATTTTGGAAGGAAAAACATAGAATCAGAACTTTACTCGAACCATTATATCCAATCTAAATAATCGCTATTGCAGATTTAAACCACATTGGTAATAATTATAAGGAATGTCGAAATGAGATAAAATGATTGAATATTATAGATCTAGAATAAGTCGATCCAACATCTTACGTTTGAAAACAGGGCCTGTCTTCAAGGCAATAACCCTGGTATTTAAAAGTTAGGGCATAACAAGACCCGAGCAGTAATCGGTTATCAAATATTTCTTTTACTCTAATGAATAGGACGATCCTGTAGAAGAAATCTCCGCAAAAGTTATATTGTAACCACCGGGACCAAATCCCCAGTTATCTTTGGGAAATTTTTCCCGTTTTTCCAAACTCGATAAAAGTATGAGGGAATCGAATTTGAATGACCCCTTTTAAATTTGGCAATTGTAATGCTCCGTAAGCACAGGGGTTTGGAGACACTTAATCAAGACCTTTACCAAAAATGACTTAGACTTTTGTTTAATGGTTTAAACCTTAGAGAACAAAATGGTGTGAAAATTTGAAGTCAGTCAGCTTTCGGCGATTACAAACGCCGAACACAAAAGACAAAAGACCACGTTGTTTGCCAAATTGCGAAAGGCGAAAGGGACGGTGGGCCCAGTATTTCATGGTTTTCAGGGTTTGGGATTTCAGGGTTTACGAACCCCTGATGCACAAACATAATGAAACAAGAAGTGTCGAATTGAGAAATGCGAAAGGACTGTGGGCCCAACACATTGGGGTTTTGGAGTTCGGGATTTCAAGGATTCACGATTCGGGATTTCATGATTCTAGATGCAACGTTTCTAGGCCCTTCGAACTCCCGGGACCCGAAATGCCGAAAAGGTTCTTAACGGGTCTTGTCCTTTTCACATTTTGGGGTTTTGCAATATGGTATTTCGCGATTCCGGATGCAACGTTTCTAGGCCCTTCGAACTCTCGGGACTCGAGATGCCGAGAAGGGGCTTAACTGGTTTTGTCCTTTTCGTATGAGATCAATGATCATGATTCTTTCAGGATTTTGTGGACCGGAAGTTCATGATGCAAAAACTCCAAAATCTCTTGTTGCTCCAAACCTCGAACTCCGAAATAGGGAAATTCGAAGCAGGAGATCAACGGCTCTTGTTGCTTCTCATCCAACGGTCGCTACTCTTCCTGAGCTTCTGAATGCTAAAAGACGATCAATCTTAACCTCCCCATAGATCTAAGAGATCCAACAATCTACAGAATTTCGGTACTTCCCCATGAAGAAATTTCACCGTTCGTTCATTCTGCTCAAGGATCTCTAGCCAAAATGACTTGGCGTTCTTCCACCTGAACTTGACCTCTGCGAGAGAATTTTGATCTCTGCCTCCCTTTGAATACTTCAAAGGTACTATCCCTTCTGATATTTATCTCTTTGAACATCAAAGGTTCCTTCGACCTGAGTTTAGACATTGCCTATGTACAAAGAAGTATGTTGGAGTAGTTTGAGAGTCAAGGGAAGTGATAGAATTTATGGAAAGAATTTACCCACATAAGCTTTTCAGTTCAAAGTAATCTAGAATAAAGTAAAAATGAAATTATGGACATAAATGAATCTTACCTTCTCTTAATTTCTAAGCTTAAACGAAATTGAATTATGTCATAGAATTATTATTTTTATGGTGAATTTTTGGTCCATTACATATGGTATCAGAGTGAAAGTTACAACACTGGGCCTGAACAGGGCCACATTAATTGCTTAGAATATATTCTGATTTATGAAAAAACTAATAAATCTTTTGATTACAAATAGAAAGCCTTTTTGTTTTTTGTTGATTATGGTAGCTCAAGAAGGTGTAGAAATCAAGATGGAAGGGAATCCGTAGCAAGGACCTCCTGGAGATCCTAGACAGAACAGTGATGGAAGCTCACCCATGAATGTGTTGGAAACAATGAGGAATCTTATTGTTGAACTGCAGGATTTCAAGGTCGACAATGAAAAATTGAAGAAAGCACAGCAAGAATAGCAAGAGATAAATGAATTCATGTTGTGTAGTATAATAACCAAGAAAATCCCAAAAGATGATAAACATGATGAGGAGGTCAGCAAAAGGGCCTCCAAGAATTCTGGTGCGGAAACAGAAAAATAAGACAGTTCATCTGAAGGGACACCTTCCGCTGAAGACAAAACCATACCAGACAGAAAAACAAAATACACAGACTGCCTTGAAGGAGAATTTAAAAATATTAAACCAGCTACCTTTGATGGATAATCCAGGATAGGAGAAGAAGCTAAGGCATGGTTGTCAAACATCCAAAAATACTTCCAGATCTACACCTATTCTAGAAACATGAAGGTCAGAATGGTCATCTACAATCTGAAGGGGAAGGCCAGCATTTGGTGGCAGGAACTGAAATTGGCCAAGGGCCTAAAGGAGAAGCAGTTGGAATGGTTCAACTTTAAGAAGTATTTCAGGAAACAATACCTTGCTGAAATCTATTATGAAAGGAAGATGAAATAATTTTACGAGTTACGACTCGGACAGATGATGATGGAGGACCTTATAAATAAATTTTTGGAACTACTAAGGTTCATACCATACATCCGGGATGATAAGGTAAAAATCCAGTGATTCTTAAGTTGTTTACCATAGGCCTACCGGGACAGAATTTAGTTTGACAACCCCAAATCCTTGAGTGAGGTATTCAGGAAAGCACGAATGTGCTATGACCAGTATAAACAGCGGGAAGAGTTTCCCAAGACCTGGAAGGATAAGAAGCAATATCAAATGAACCAGTGAAAGAAGGGATACCAGCCAAATCCTTATAGGGATACAACAAAAAGTTTCCCAAGGAAGTATTTTCACTCCAATCATTTGAATACGCAAGGTAGTGGTAAACCGGTAAACCTGGAAACAAAGAAGTTTGGGCACAACTCCCGTGAGCCATTAAAGTTTTGGGAGTGTGGAGAACCTCATCTAAGGAGGAACTGTCCACATTTAATCGAAGCCAACAGAACTGTTGTTCACGATTTTCAGGAAGCCTCGACAGTGGGAGACGTGGGCAGATTTCAGTGTCGGATAAATGCAGCCATAGATGGTCGACAAGCTAACCACCAATCCTCGGTGGTAGAAATCGAAGGTAAAATCAATGACACTCGAATTTCTGTTTTAATTTACCCTGGAGCTACGTTAAGTTATACTACTCCGGATGTAGTAGAGTCGAATAAACTTAAGAAATTGAAGCATGCAAAATCATGGCTTGTACAACTAGAAATAGGTACTAAAAGAAAAGTAGTTGAGTTTATTTCTGATCTTGAGTTCAGCTTAGATGGTCAAAATATAAGGACCAATATGAACATCGTACCACTAGGATCTTATGATGTGATTATTAGGATGGATTGGTTGGAACAACACAAAGCAGTACTAGACTGTTATACAAAGATACTTAGTTATAAATATAATTTTGGCACTATTAGAACAGCCTAAGGCATACCAAAACCTGTATTAGTCAGACAAGTTTCAATGATGCAACTCAAGAAATGTATTAGAAAGGGATGTCAAGTTTATGCCATCCAAGTAACGAATATATTAGAAAAAGAAGATAAGCCCAAGTTAGAAAACTTTGTTGTCCTACATGAATTCAGAGACATGTTTGTAGATGAGATACCAGAATTACCTCCTAGAAGGGAAATAGATTTTTCCATAGACTTACTACCCAAATCAACCCCCATCTCAAAAGCACCCTACCGAATGAGTCTACCAGAACTGACACAATTAAAAATACAATTACAAGAATTGTTGGACAAAGAGTATATCAGATTGAGTGTCTCACCATGGGGACCACCAGTCCTCTTTGTGAAAAAGAAAGACGGTACTCTAAGACTATGTATCGATTATAGACAACTGAACAAAATGACCATTAAGAACAAATTACCCTTACCAAGGATAAATGATCTGTTCGATCAAGTTGGTGGGGCCAAGATCTTTTCAAAATTGGATTTACGATCTAGTTATCATCAAGTTAGGATAAAGGACAAGGACATAAACAAAACAACTTTTCGAACAAGATATGGACACTACGAGTTTGTAGTCATACCTTTTGAACTCACTAACACACCAGCCACATTTATGTTCTTGATGAACAACATTTTCAGTCAGTACTTAGACAAGTTCGTAGTAGAATTTATCGACGATATTCTTGTCTATTCAAAGACGGAAAAAGAACATGATGAACACTTAAGGATAGTTCTGCAAACGTTGAGGAAACACAAACTGTATGCCAAATTTGCAAGTGTGACTTTTATAAAAAAGAGATACAATATTTAGGACATGTCATTTGCTCGAAAGGTATTGTCGTAGACCCAGAAAAGACAAAATCCATTATGGAATGGCCAGTACCTAACGTTGTAGCAGATATCCGGTCATTCATGGAAATCACCGGATATTACCATAGGTTTATAGAAGGATTTTCCAAGATAGCCTACCCTATCACATCATTACAAAATAAACCAACCAAGTTTAACTAGTCGCAAAAGTGTCAAGATAGTTTTAACAAGCTAAAGGAATTATTGACATCGACACCCATTTTGAAGGTAGCAGACCCGAATAAAGACTTCACAGTATGTGTTGATGCAAGTAAAGAGGGACTAGGTGGTGTTCTAACTCAGGAAGGGCATGTGATTTGTTACGAGTCCTGGAAATTAAAAGAACATGAGTGAAATTATGTCACTCATGACTTAGAATTGGCAGCAGTAATACATGCCTTAAAAATGTGGCGACACTATATAATGGGAAGGAAATTTCTACTATTGATGGATAATAGCAGTGTGAAATATTTGTTTAGTCAACTAGAGCTCAATGCACGGCAAGCCATATGCTTAGCCTTCTTGAGCGAATTTGACTTTGAAGTCAGACATATCAAGGGAAAAGAAAATAAAGTAGCGGATACTTTAAGCAGAAGAGTCCAATATGGGTTATTTGAGGTAAATATCAGCAGGGCAGAAAGTGATCTGGAACAAAAGGTAAGGACAACTGGTATCAGGGACAGAAATTACACTAAGATGATGGCAGAATTACAAAATAGTACCGCAGACTCAGATAAACCAGATCTAAGTATCGACAAGAAGGGATTATTACGATTTAAAAATAGACTTTACATACTAGATTTAACAGAGTTAAAATTAATAGTTTTGGACGAAGTGCATAAGAAACCATATTCTGGTCATCCAGGTTACCAAAAAATGATAACAACACTTAGAAAACTATTTTACTGGCCTAGTATGAAAGTGAAACAATGGAATACTTGGCTAGGTGCCAGGATTGTTAGCAGGTTAAGGCCGAAGACCAGCATCCAACCGACCTATTATATCCATTACCATTACCAGAATGGAAATGGGAGACCATATCACTGGACTTTATAACAGGTTTGCCTAAAACCCAGAAACAAAATGATTCTATCATGCTTGTAATCAATAAACTCAGTAAGTCTGCACACTTTATTCCTATAAANTATCCATTACCATTACCAGAATGGAAATGGGAGACCATATCACTGGACTTTATAACAGGTTTGCCTAAAACCCAGAAACAAAATGATTCTATCATGCTTGTAATCAATAAACTCAGTAAGTCTGCACACTTTATTCCTATAAAGTCTACTTTTAAAGCTATAAACATTGTTGAAATATTCATGAAATAAATTTTTAGACTGCATGGTATTCCTAAAATGGTGATTTCAGATAGAGATGTAAAATTTACATCCGCTTTTTGTAAGGAATTGCTTGCAGGACTAAACACTAACTTGAACTTCAGTACGAGCTATCATCCCCAAACAGATGGACAGACCGAAAGGACAATGCAAATCATAGAGGATATGCTCTAGATGTATGTAAGAACAAAATTGAACAAGTGGGAAGACTACCTACACCTGGTAGAATTTGCATATAACAATGGGTACCAAACTTAGGCTAAGTTGAGCCCTTTCGAAATACTGTATGGAAAAAAGTGTACAACTCCAATTAGTTGGGATAACCCGACTGATCGGCTCATGGTTGGACCCAATATGCTCCAATAAATTGAGAACATGGTAAGGAAGGTACAACATAACTTAAACAAAGCACATGACAGACAAAAGAGCTATGCAGATCAAAAAATAAGACACTTGGAATTTCAAGTAGGAGACCATGTTTATTTGAAGGTCAAAGCTCGAAAAAGATCATTGAATTTAGGGAACTGTGTCAAGTTGGTACCCACATTTTGTGGGCCCTTCGAGATACTAGCTTGAATTGGACCCGTAGCATATCAACTAGCACTTCCAGCTAATCTAAGAATTCATAATGTATTTCATGTTTCTCTATTGAAAAAGTATATTCATGACCCTACTCATATGATTGATTGGCACTTGGTGCAGGTGGAACCCCTGCGCATTCTAGACTAGAAAGAAATAACACTTCGGAATAGAGTTGTCGCTCAGGTAAAGGTGCAATGGAAGCACTTTAGTCCTGAGGAGGCCACTTGGGAGTTGGAGGGAGATTTGTGGAAATCTCATCCAACTCTGTTCCAAGAAAGGAATGAACACTGAGGACAGTGTTTTACTGAAGGGGGAAAGGATGTGATATCCCAAAGAAATAAAATATTTTTGAAATTTAAATTTGCTGGAAATTTATTTCCATTTTTAGTAAATTCGAATTTGGAAATTTTTTGCCATTTATGGCAATTCCGAATTTCGAAATTGATATTTGTAATTAATTATTATGATTGTTGGGCAGAGATCTGATTGAACTCAACTAACTATCCGATTATGACACTTGTATAAAAACATTGTATTTATATTAATTGCAGGAGGACAAATGGAACAACCATGTTAATATCAGCTGACCATGACTCCATGAGTGGGGAACATGTTGGAACTACCTCTGGGTTGATTATTACAAGTGGAAAATCAGAGATTTGTCCATTGGCAGCCCCTAAAAATCAGGGATTTAGAAAGCTGCGAAAATCCCCCCCCAAGGGAGGGAAAAAGACCTAGGCAAAAATTGATAAATAATATATCTGAGGAGGCAGGACGCTGCCAAGTATGTTGGGGAAAATATTTTGGGCTCTTTTTTTTTTATGAACACTAAGGATTGAGTGTGAGGCAAGAGGAGTCTACCGAAACAGATTTTCCTTGTTGTTATGAACACTGTTGAGTAAGTGTGAGGCGAGAGGATAGCTTTGGGAATTGAAGGACATTGCTGAGGAGGAGTTTCCAAGTTCGCCCTCATGGATTCATGGTCAGGTTAGTGGGTGAATTGGGCAAGTGACTTTTGGCTTCCCTATTCTATGGTTGGGAGGAACGTGGTTGTTCCCTTTGTCTTTTCGTGAACTGTTCCAGATATGTAAACCTTTCCTTCTTTTCTTGCATGTCAGGATGAATTATTTACTAATCAAATTGCATCTATTTTATATAATTCTGAAGGAATGAAATGAAATATAGGGTAAACCCCTAGAGTTTAAATTGTTGACTATCGAGAAAAACTATTTTAGTGTCTTTACCGGATGGAAATCGATGTTTGGTAATTTATTAGAAAACATAGCTATGTTAAATAGAATGCTATTTCATTATATTATGCTAGAGATCACCACCAGACCAATGTCTCACATGTATATCTAGTTATTTTGTTTTTGAATATAAGATTTGTGCAGACGTTATTCTGGAAGTAATTATGGGATTTAAAACTTTTACATACCTATGTGTACAAATTTATATACATATATTATTCTGGAAGGAAAAACATAGAATCATAAATTTACTCAAACCATTATATCCAATCTAAATAATCGCTATTGTAGATTTAAACCACATTGGTAATAATTATAAGGAACGTTGAAATGAGATAAAATGATTTAGTATTATAGATCTAGCATAACTTGATCCAACATATAGCGTTTGAAAATAGGGCCTGTCTTCAAGGCAATAACCCTGGTATTTAAAATTTAGGGCATAACGAAACCTGAGCAGTAATCGGTTATCAAATATTTCTTTTACTGTAATGAATAGGACAATCCTGTATAAGAAATTTCTGCAAAAGTTATATTGTAACCACCGGGACCAAATCCCCAGTTATCTTTGGGAAATTTTTCCCCTTTTTCCAAACCCAATAAAAGTCTGAGGGAATCGAATTTGAATGACCCCTTTCAAATTTGGCAACTATAATGCTCCGTAAGCACAAGGGTTCGGAAATGATTAATCAGGACCTTTACCAAAAATGACTTAGACTTTTTTTTAATGGTTTAAACCTTAGAGAACAAAATGGTGTGAAAATCCGAAGTCAATCGGATTTCGGCGATTACAAATGCCGAATAGAAAAGACAAAAGACCATGCTATTTGCCAAATTGCGAAAGGAGAAAGGGACTGTGGGCCCAGTATTTTGGTGTTTTCGGGGTTTAGGATTTCAAGGTTTACGAACCCCTGATGCACAAACATAATGAAACAAGAAGTGTCAAATTGCGAAATGTGAAAGGACCGTGGACCAAGCACTTCGAGGTTTCAGAGTTCAGGATTTCGGGGTTTTGCAATTCAGGATTTCACGATTCTGGATGCAATGTTTCTAGGCCCTTCTAACTCCTAGGACCCGAAATACCGAAAAGGGTCTTAACGAGTCTTGGACTTTTCACATTTCAGGGTTTCACGATTCTGGATGCAACGTTTCTAGGCCTTTCAAACTCTCAGGATGCAAAATGCGGAGAAGGGGCTTAACGGGTTTTAGCCTTTTCGCATGAGATCAATGGTCCCGATTCTTTCGGGATTTCATAGATTGGAAGTTCGCGATGCAACAACTCCAAAATCCCTTGTTTCTCCAAACCTCGAACTCTGAAATAGCGAAATTCGAAGCGGGAGATCAATGAATCTTATTTCTTCTCATCCAATGGTCGCTACTCTTCTTGAGCTTTTGACCGCTAAAAGATGAACAGTTTTAACCTCCCCACAGATCTAAGAGATCCAACGGTCTGTGGGATTTCGGTACTTCCCCACGAATAAATTTCACCGTTCGTTCATTCTGCTCAAGGATCTTTGGCCAAAATGACTTGGCGTTCTTCCACCTGAACTTGACCCCTACGAGATGATTTTGATCTATGCATCCCTTTGAATACTTCAAAGGTGCTATCCCTTCTGAGATTTATCTCTCTGAACATCAAAAGTTGCTTTGACTTGAGTTTAGACATTGCCTATGTACAAAGAAGTATGTTGGAGTAGTTTGAGAGTCAAGGGAAGTGATAGAATTTATGGAAGGAATCTACCCGCATAAGATTTTCGGTTCAAAGTAATCTAGACTAGTGTAAAAATGACATTATGGACAAGAATGAATCTTACCTTCTCCTAATTTCTAATCTTAAACAAAATTGAATTATGTCACAGATTTATTTATTTTATGGTTAATTTGAGGTCCATTACATTTAACTATGTTTATACTTCTCGAAAAAGTATCAGAAATAACATATGTGTTCTCGCCAAAAATTTCACCAGCTGTTTTAGGTGCTTTCCATGGAGCCATGATATCAAATTCAGATTTCGTTTACTTGTTACACAGAATGAGAATGGAGAAATCTAGTTATTTAGCTAAGCCATCTCTAAGAAAACAAGGAAGTGATTCAGAACTAAATATCTTTTTTTCCTTAAACACATAAACCATGTGTATACCTTCACTGTCAACGCGTTTAATTCCTTTAATAAAAATTATTTGGGTGTTAAAATATGATCTTATTTGGAATGATTTCCCTAAATTAGATATTAATGTCATGTATGGTCGATATCTTGGGAAACATGCAAAATTTGAATGTATCTGAGTTAATTTTGAGAAATAGATTAATTAGAGTATAATCCTCATTTAGTAACTTAATTAATCATACCTATCACTTAATCAAGTTTCGGTGTTTCAGGACTCGGGGATCTTTAAATCAATTTAAACTAAGACTTACGAAACGCTAAGTCATGACAGGTTTTAATTAACTATAATCATATGTATTTCTCTTAATTAATAGCGATTAGTTTTAAAACGTCGCGGTTTCGGGTATCGAGACTTCAAAACCTTTATATGTAATAACATCCTGAATCGCAAAGTCCCGACGAGATTTACTCTTTTTTAAACTTACTTAATCGTTAACATTTAATACTTTCGTGAGTTCAGGTATCGGGACTTCGAAGATGCTCAATATTGAACCCTCGTACTTCACGAAACCCCGACTCACAAAATTTCAAAAGAAAAACTTTATATAGATTGATTCATCAATTGAAAAGGTGGCTCCATAATATTGTAAGACACTTAAACCATTGGATTGATTGGAATACTTCATTTCAACTGTGATTATCCAAGTGCATTTTTGTGCTTTTTTCTTTATTTTAACAAAAATGAAATTTATTTTAGTCTAAGGTTTTAGAAAAATATATATGTTTCAACATGCACAATGTTTGAAGAGACAAAATCCCTTCCTTTATGTTCAACTCTAGTATTTATTGATGTTCAATATATTTTTTTCCTTTCATCTCCCTCAGTGAACTTTCATCTTCCAACGTTTTTACTCATACTCTCTGTGATGATGAGTAACAAGGACAACAATTACATTTCGAATTTGTCTCCTAGTGTTGGTGGACCATCATGATTTTTGGTCATAGTGCACATTGTCCATCATAATGATTGGCTTGGGAATTGGGGCATATATAGTCATAGGGTTCAGACTCCTTCTTTAGTAGTTCAAGATTGGTTCCCGTCACTTCTTCCCGTTGCTAGAACAATCGACATCATTTTACTGTTTTATTTTCTTTGGTTGTGGATTGCATTGTAAAAGGGAATCTCCCTCTAGGTATTAGTACATAGCACCATTCAACATACAATAGATGAGATTAAATCCAAATAAACCATAAACACTAATAATTATAATTCACATGAATGGGAAATAAAATAATTGGAATGTCAAGTAAGCTTCCGTGGATTCAATCCCTGATTTTTCCACTCATGATTGAGGAACTACATTTTTCGAGGTTGCGAACAATGTACTATATATTAATATAAAACTACATATACCATGCATCAATAATTTTTTAAATCATTTAAAAACTAAGTTGTATATATCAGAAATATATTTCCAACGGTATAAAGAACGTGCACAACAAACACTCGATTCAAATGTTATGCTTGATTTATAAGAGGAATTGTTTTTAGTTTAGGAGGAGTTCGTACTAACGCCTTCGATTTTCTCATGGGAGTTAGTACTAATTCTTTCAGCATATTCATATGAGTTAGTACTAACTCCTCCAACTTGTTCAAAGGAGTTATTGCTAAATCCTCGGACCTGTATCAGAGGAGTTAGTACTAACACCTCTGATTTTCCATCAGATAAGTTAATATTAACTCCTCCAACTTTGACTTGTATCAGAGTGTTTTGAACTAAGTCCTCCGATATGTATCAGAGTATTTTTTCTAATTCTTCTTATATGTATGAAAGGAATTAACAGGAAATATTTGGAATCACTTCGGAGGATTCAAAGGGAACTTCTCCTTTCGGTGAAATCAAAATTGGAAAAAATTCTAACTGTCGAGCTGGCAAGAGACAATGAGAGCTTGAGTTCGAAATCCCATAAATTCCTCATATGATTCTTTATTGAGGTGTCATTTTTTGCAACATGGAGAACAAAAAGAGATTCTTCTGTAATTATAACTAAACATTTTGTTCCATCATTTTATTGGATTCATGAAAAATGATGGCCACGACTATCGAGGCTTACTTGGAAGGAAATCCTAGATGATTGTTTTGGCACTTTCAAACCTTGGATTTCGATTCCATCAATTGCATTGGGATAGTACTCACGTAACATATATAGTAGGCCTATTTTGTTGTTGATAAATACACTTTGACTAATACTCAAAAATTTTGCTCAAAGGTGTTTTCAATGAAAGTATGTGCCCCATTATTGTTATTACTTCACCTGAATCTGTTTTTTTCAGTTCCTGAGTCATATGTGATATTTAGGTTCTTAGATAATTCACTAAAGCTAAGGTAATATGTCTAGGGAATAGAAATATAAATCTATCAAAACAACCAACTAACATTTGGAGTGCTTGGTACTGCCTAGGGGTTAGAGGGATTGAATTTCTTCTGAAGTGTATCTCAGATCTAGTGCAAGATGAACATGTGTTATGGTTAACCATATGATGCTAGATGATTTTTTTGCAATCCAAAATCAGTCATAAAATAAAGAAATGTGAAATAATCAAGCTAGGACGATGTGCATGATGAAATATATTAACGACACTGCAAACTTAGTCACCATTTTAGTATGGAAAAGGTAAAATACGATAAGTGATCATTGATTGGTGTTTTTATTAGGCGTGAAGATCGTAGTCGCCATAAATTTTTAGGAGAATGATCGAAAAACATTGTAAGAAGTTTATGAGTTGGGAGCAGGACGAGATAGTACTTAAGATGGAAGTGGGCTATGTTGACTTGATCAATGTTGGCGAGAGGGAGAATATCATCATCAATGTGCTCGATGATGAAGAGAGGTTTACATCCTTCTATTGACACATTTGTGATAAGAGAGGGAAAATTTTCAACGAGTAGTGCATCGGGGATGAAGAGGCGAACATGGTCAATATGCAGTGCAACAAAGTGAAAAGGAGAGAGGGTGATTTTTATGTGATGCAACAATGC
>SNQJ01S0165920.1:0-21231 GCA_010110895.2 Picea sitchensis | reverse complement strand
GCATCCTTGTATTCTTCAGTTGAGTTCGTAGATTCATCTTCCGGTTTATGTTCTTTCCTTCATATAGTCTGGTCAAGGCATCAAACACTTCTTTCAGAGTCTTCTTAGATGACACATAAGGAATCAGGTGGTCTTTGATTGAATCTGCAATGATTCTTTTGGCCCTCACTGTTCCGGTACTTCTTCTTTGACGAATCTTGCTAGGTCATTCTCTTAAAAAATAAGGCCAATCCTATACTTCCAGGCACGAAAGTTTTCCACTTCTTCTAGCTTGTCAACAAGCTTAACGCTTGCAGACATCTTTACTTGGAGCTAGGAAAATGACCGAAAAATGAAAGTGCTCAAAATCAAAATCTGAATTTGCTAGGAGGTGCACTTGGCTGAGGCAAGTAGCCTGGTGTGTTTGGATCTGAGAAAATCCAACTTTTGCTCCTCCAAATTTGATCTACGGATTTCTGGATTGGTGCTTCTGGTTTTCTGGTACCTCTGGTACTCTAGTACTTCTGGTACACTGGTTTTCTGGTACTTATGGTACTTTGTGAAACTAGGGTGTCACTTTCTGGGAGATCGAGCCATTGAAAATGTGCGTTGAGGGTTCCAAAGTGATCCTTAGGGGAGGGCACACTTTTCTAGATGGTTTTGGGGCTGAAAAACTTCACCATCAAAAAGCCCTAATTTTCATGTATGACAACAGTGACGTTTTTCACTCTTGTGAAAGATGCTTCCTTCAACCTGGCTCTGATACCATGTTAATGTTTAAGCCATTATTATATTTCTTTGCATTTCATTAGATAACAATAGCATAATACAAGATCACTGAGAAATACACAATCACAAGAGACACAACATTTATCCTGGGAAACCCTCTAGGGGAAGAAAACCCTGCAAAACTTCCTTATTATAGATAGCTAATACAATGCCAAGAGATCTCTTAAACTAATGCAGAAGATCCTCTCCCAGATATGCACCACTCTCTCTCCTTCTTCTATTAACTGCAACTCCGAAACTTGTCTCACAAATGAGCAAGTGAGTTGTGTGTCTAAGTGAGGCACTAACCTCCTTATTTATACAAGATTGGCACGTGTGAAGTGTCTCTTCACTGGCAGGGCAGACTTCTCCAACTGGGTCGTTATAACCACCTTTATTATGTTTTAGGGCCTCTTTGATATATTCTGGGGCCGACTTCTTATTTTGCCTTTTACAATTACAATATGACCAATCCACAAAAGGGGATTTGGTCCTTTTAAAGTAGCCGACATGATCAATCCACAATGGGGATTGATCCAATGAATAATATATCAAATAATAATAAGAATACACTTTGCAGTTACATTATTTCAACATGATCGACAATCAAACGATGTCTCATCATGTTCTACCTCAACTCCCTTTTTCACATGATGTAGACTTGCACCTTGGCGGATTGTGTAGAAGACTTGAAGACATCACTATGTGGCCGCAACTTTCCTGAGCTGTTGCTTCTCTTTCATTGGACCAAAACCTGTTCGACTTTAGTGATCATGGGAGATCAGATTATACTTCATGGTATACATATATTTTCAGATTGATTTCACTGGGCCTTGTTCGTGACTATGACAACTTTTGGCATGCAACCACATTCGTATTTGTCTATTCATGGCCATGAACACTTGTTTGGTATATTTTCCACATGGATCTGCATTGTATTCTTGGCATCCATGTATGCAAAGTTAATACATAATGTAATAAGCAATTGAGTTCGTCCAGTTGGTTCTCTACCACTCCACTTCTGGGTTATTTATAATGTATTTCGGCCATCAGAGATACTCCTTTGATCTCACACATTAGGGTTATAGCGAGATTTGCCTCACCATTGTTATCTTGCACAGAGGGCCTTTTCCCATTTCCCTATGCATACTTGTCATCCCTTTTTGATGAATCAAAAGCCAAAAATATACATTTTTCCACTTATACGCTCCCTATCCATTATTCAATATGCGTACACGCTGGCTGCTCCACTATAGCCCACATACATTGGGATTTATGCCAGAAAATACAAAATGAGGTCGGGTTTCCATGTCACAACAGAAGATCTCTGATCCTTGGCCTTCCACATACTGGAAACGTTCTGACTCGRCCCTTCAGTTGCATTCTGAAGGCTATAAAAACACAATTTCGAGTTATGGAAAATGAGGGAAAGCATTCAACTTTGAGAACAAAGTTACTCTRGAGAAATTACTTCATATTGAGTCTGCATCCCTTTGGCCCTCAAGTCTAAACACAGTGTTCAACCCCCAAGTTCTTTCCCTATTGTTG
The DNA here is from genome assembly GCA_010110895.2 of Picea sitchensis. Lineage (NCBI taxonomy): Eukaryota > Viridiplantae > Streptophyta > Pinopsida > Pinales > Pinaceae > Picea > Picea sitchensis. Next base: position 18,936 of record SNQJ01S0165920.1, on the reverse strand, counting down.
AGAGAACCTCATCGACTCTCTCTTGTGAGCTTGCCTTTGGTGGAGGATTGAAGTGGTGGAGGCCYAGTTGGAAGGAACTTGGTTTCTTGGTTTCGAACCGTGCCGACACAGAAGTTTGTAATGTTGTCACTTCTACTGATCAATTATTAATAGAAATACTCCTTTCCCATCCTATTGGTATATTGCAAATGTATGATTATTATCCATGGGCATGTTTGTAATGTTTATTGATGGATTATGATATCTAATGTGCTAACCCCTTTATATCATCACTATATACTTGCTTTGCTCATTTGTTAAGAACTTATTGCAGGTATAAAGCTTTGGGTCGAAGTGCTCAACGATGGAACACCATCAAACGTTGGATCGAGGTAGGCCTCTTTCTTATCTTGCACATTAATTTATATAACATATGTTGGAATTGAGCTGATTTCTGTAGTCATACTTGTCTGTTGTGGTTTACCCTTGGCCATAGAGAGTTTTTCCCTCGTAACACAAGCAAAATTTGAAGGCAGCTCAAGATAGACAGAAAGTTTATGCAGATAAGAACATGACAGCTAGAGAATTTAAAGTAGGGGAGCATGTACTTTTGAAAGTGAAGCCCAAGAAAATCTCCTTGAAATTGGGTAGTTGTACAAAGATGGCAGCCAGATTTTGTGGTCCATTTGAAATATTGGACAAAATAGGGCCAGTTGCATACATGCTTGCATTGTCTACTTCCATGAATGTGCATAATGTATTTCATGTCTCTCTACTAAATAAACATGTACATTATCCTAACCATGTTATTGATTGGCATCCGATTAGGGTAGAGACAAAGGGAGACTTTCAGGTTCAACCAGTGCGGGTATTGGACAAAAATGTCAAAATGCTCCAGAATCGAGTTATAGAGCTGGTAAAAGTTCAGTGGACCTGCTACGGTCCTGAAGATGCTACCTGAGATCATGAAGATGCCATGTGGGCAGAGTACCCACAACGTTTTGAATAAATTTTGAGATTTTGATCTCTATTTTGTATATGCACTGAGGACAGTGCTAAAATAAGGGGGAGGGGATGTAACACCATGGGTTTTGAACCCCCATTTTAAATAATGTATTGTTACAATGTTGAGAGGCCAGAGTGCCCAAACAATTATTAAAAGGCCAGTGTTCCCAAGAAATGTAATGTTTTCATCATTATTAATAATAAATACATCACTGGCTGCTAGACGGACAAGGACTAGAGTTATATGGGGTTATGATTTCACAAGAGAGGGGGCTTGAGGGGATAAATGTTTATTTCCTATTTTAATTACCCTTTTTTCTAAGGGAGTGGATCCGTTATGTGAGATTCTTGGGGGAGACCAGGAGGTTCTTGGTTCCCCACAGAATACTTAAACCTGCCCTTGGTTTATGGGTGGGGGTTGGCTGTTGGCTCGTTCGCTCCTTCACTTCTTCTTTCATTCCATTCTTCCCTCATGCATTCATTCACTGATTGTTCATTATTTCTCACCTTGGGTGGAGATCTCACTCCATTCATTTTCATCACCCCTTCATCTTCATCATCCATGTCTTGGATTGGGGAAAGGAAAACGAACTGCTGAAGAGAAACCATGGTATCATTGGATGTGGAGGTCGTTGGTGTAATCCATCCATGACTTGAGGCCTGCACGTCTGAGATGCGTTGGCCCGTGTCCATCTTTGTTCACAACTGCGAGTCCCGAGAGTTCCAACATGGAGGTTTTGGACCAGTTGCACTGGAGCCTTGGAAGGAGAAGGACCGCCTGAGGTACTGCGTGGTGGAGAATGGTGGGGGTCCATTCTCTTGGGTGGTGCAAGCTGTGTAGAAGAGAGATGGGTATTTGGATTGTTGTGAGTGTTGGGAGGCCTGTGAGAGCTTGAATGCTGACTGGTTCGAGAAGCCAAGTAACACTTTGGAACTGTCCATGTGGATTCATAGCCCTAGCTCGGGGGTGACACTGTTGTTGATATCTGGAGCAGTAGTGTCTACGGTTGGGGGGAATGTCCTTGGTCTGCAGAAAGTTGGTGTCTTCTTTTATAAAGATAAGTGCTCTTTGTTATGGTATTATTTATCTGTATATGAATGTATTCCGCTGTGTATTTATTTATCGTTTAATCGAATCTTTAGAATATGCATGCTTATTGGTTATTGTTGTGATCTTTTCTTTTATGCGTCCTTATTAATTTAAAAAGGTATTGATAAGAGAAAGAAGTCCAAGGGTGGGCTTGAAGGTAGCGTACCCCAGCCTGTGGGTGGTGGGGTGTGTTACAATAATCATTAATTCTTTCAAAAGAGAGAGGATCTAAAGAGATAAAATCTTTCTTAATCTACATAATTTGAATTTCTCAAGTTTTCTCAAATAGAGTCTTCAACATCTTCCTTCTTCCCATTGATGACAAACTTCTGCTAGTCATTCTTTGGATATAGAACCACAATGTTTGTAAACTACCATAGTGGTTTTCTCTTCAATGATGTGCATATATCTTGTGCCTAAATTCCATATATCGTGGCCATTCAAAACCGCAAGCTCTAGTTTGGAATTGATAACATTTCTGATTTATTGATCTAAACCTAGATTTACTCTGTGAGTAGAAATCCTATGTCAATCTACCAGATAGATCCAACATGTTGGGAGCATCAACAACCTCTACAAGACTTGTAGACAACAAGATATATCCGAAACCACTAGCTTTGATACCTTATTCGATAATCAGATGGTTGGGTACATCAAAGAGATAGTATTCCAAAAGAGAGGTGGTATCCAAAGACAATGTTACAACAATTAATCACAATAAATCATAGTTCAACATACAAAGAAGCAGAAGAAACCAAAAGATTTCTATACACCACACATTCACTCTATTTACCATGATATCTAAGATTGAATAATAGGACCAACTTATGTAGCACCAAGATGTAACCAACTCCCTTGAAGTGGAGAAGACAAGGTCAACATAGATTGGTTAGGGTGCATAACAAACTTTTTAATTTCTTCCTTGTTATGCCCACTAGTTGGTCATTCTGTTCTAACTCATCAACCACTTGAATGCTTAGTTGACCATCCAATAGGTCTCCTAATAAACTCCATAGTTGACCACTTAGTTGACCTCCCAATAATCTCTCCTAAATGAGTGCCAAATGTCGACTAATTGTCTCCAGAGGATTTGGAGGTGTGATGAAGCTGCAAACCCTTCTATTTCAATAAAAGTTTCAAGTTTTACATTATTTTTTGGGAGGGTTGGTTTTAAAGTAAAAAAACTGAAATATGAAGAATCTAATTATAATTAGCACTTAAATATTAGTTTTTACCATATTTTATACCCAAAAAGATACTTTTGGACAATTCTTATCCTATGCCTTTATTATACCACCCAACCATACATAAATAACTATGATCTTACATCCATTTTAGCTTTAGATCTAGTAAGAATCAATAGGGATACAAAATTGAGATGCAAATCTAGGGATGCTTTGAAATTTCAGAATTAAGATAGATCTGGTATGCTTTATATGAATCATATGGATTAATTAAAAAAATAAAAAAATAAAAAAAATTTGAGAAAAAAATACCTTATTATCATCTTTTAGTAGTTGATATATATTTTTAATATTATTTATATAAAAAAAATTATGATTAATTATTATTTAACTCATTAGATTTACTATTACTATATTTTTTAATGTTAACTATTGTTATAATATCTTCCATATTTTATTGTGCATTAGATTTACTAAATTACTATATATTTTTTTAATGTTAAATATTGTTATATTTTTTTTAATGTTAAATATTGTTATAATATCTTCCATATTTTATTACTATATTTTTTTTTAATGTTAAATATTGTTATAATATTTTCTATATTTTATTGTATAATGCATTTCATTTCTATGCTTATAATAAATAATCCCAATAAATACATTATACCACCAAACCGTGTCATTGTCTAAAAACAAAAATGACAGTTTTTGCGAGAAACTATCCATTGGTAAGAGAGAAAATTTTACATGTAGTGTGATAGTTAACTTTATATAATAGACATAAATGTTGTGGTTCTCTCGCCCTGAATCTTAAAGTGAGTAGTGCCTCTACCCTACATTTCAAACAAGGCGCTCAAACTATCCCACCCCCTTCCCATGACTTCCTCTATTTCCTCCATTGTTGCTTCTAGACCTCTCCAAAAATTCCTATGATCCATACTGTTGTGGAATCAGGTGCAATCCTATGACATATAGAGTTTGTTGTTTTCTATAGGTCTTCTATTCATTTTCTATTACTACAAAATATCAAAATTGATCATTCCTGAGCACTATTTCCGTAAAATTGATCACTCTAAACTTCAAGAACATTGAGTAGTCAACCTCGCATTAGTTTGTATACCTTATATTATCGAAGATCCTCACTCTATCCATGATGGATGCGAAGACTGCCATACCACAACCTATCATGGATATCTCAATTCTTCTTATTGATTTCAAGTTATATTTCACCCAGGAGTTTAGGTTATTTTTTGAAAGCCAAAAGACCACGAATTTCCAATTTAACGCTTTTGAACAGAGCCTCTGCTATTTATTGGATCCATAATAATCTCTCGATTCACCTAGTAGTTTCTAGCTCTGTTACCAACATCGCGATAATATCGCCAACATCGCGATATTATCGTCGTTTTGAGGGTTGGCGATATTATCGAATGAAAATATCTCCTTTGGTGATAATATTGCGATAATATCGCGATTAGATGGAAAATGTCGCAGAGAGTGATGGATTAAAACCAATTTTGGGTTTTAAAGTGTCATTTTGCAAACAAAGTGTGGGGTTTGGAGAGCAAAGGAGCAAGAGGCGAGCAAGAGCCGAAAATGTAGTTAAGGAGGCTAGTAATATACTAATTAATGGTAATATTAAATTCTTAAAGTAAAAGGATGAAAATGAACATTGTTCATTTTCATCCTTCTACTTAAATTTTTAACATTACCATTAATTGTTTCAGGATGTTTGAGAGTGGTTCCAACCTCATTGGACTTCATATGAAGAAAGTAGAATTTTAGGTCCCATTCAAAATTCAACAGACTTAATGGTTTTCAGGATTTCAAGATTGACAATATTGCAACATTTCCACTAGATTCTATCATGTATGAGGGTATGGAACTGACATTTAGTCAAGAGCACCAAGCCCTCTATGTACATCGATGTTGGTGGCATTGATTGTTGAACTCTTCTGTCATGAATCTAGTAAAAATGTACCCTTCACTCAAGCAAAATCACTTATTAGGCATGTTAAGCTTTTTCTATCTTATTTTAATGTTTAGAGGGTGACACTGATGATGAGGATCCTAATATAGGCAACGATTTTGACGATATGTAGTTATTTGTTGTAGCATGTTGTTTTTTGGACTCTAGAGGCCATTTACAACCTCTTTGTTGATGTATTTTGGTTCAGAGATGCATTGCACTTGGTGTTATTTTGATTATATGCACCCTTGCTACTTACAAGAGAAACTTTGCATATTTGTGTATAACGGTTTGGATTCATATGGATGCACATGAATATATCTTCACGAACTCCACAAAGCGAGTTGTACTTGACAGTAACACCAGTAGAGGACACCAGAGTCTAGATTTTTCTTCTTCTACATTACATTAGAGTCCAATGCCAGCCCCAGGACCTTCTTCCTCTAAAGGAAAATCCATTTCTAGAGCCATCACCTTCGGCCATAAAAGGGGCCGAGGGAATTGTTATTTTATTTATCTGATTTCATTGTAGATAACTCATGATGATGAGATACATTTATTGTATTTTTTATGATATTTTGAGGCTTTAGAGTCAAGGCATGATTCAGTGTTGATCTGTGATGCACTCGAGTTTACTAGACATCTTATACATCTTATATATGAGTTCTCTTTTCATATTTATGTGGAAATGCATTTATTTTATGTTGTTGATGCTTTAGATATTTAAAAAATTGAAAAAAATAGATATTTTTGTATATTTTTCGTTCTTACAATATTTTTCGATATTTACCGATATTTTTCCCAATTTTGCCAATATTTTCGTTTTCGGACCCTTGGCGATATTTTGTCGTTGCCGATGTTGCTAACATTGGTTTCTAGACATTCCTTCCTAGATTTTCCCTTAGCAACTTGAAAACATTCACATCGCTGACAATAAACAAGATATAAAAGCTACCTTTAAGTTCTTCATCAGGATCGTTCAAAGGTTTAACCCAAAAAACCTTAATATTTTTATGGTAATTAAACACATTTTTCTTTTGCAATGTTCTAAATTCAATTTGATTATTTTTATAAGTTTGAAATTCAAAAATTGCAAAGCCACGGTTCTGTTGTTGGGTTTTTCAATCATTGTGACATCATTAATATTTTCAACTACAACCTCTTTTATCTTATATGAAATCCTTAAAAAGTACAATCAACACATTCCCAACTTAAATTGTTTAATATGTGAAAGACATGTCTACTCATGATGAAACCCAAGAAACCTAAAAAAAATGATTGAGCTGAATTTAGTATGGATTAAATGAGTCATGAACTAAAGGTATTATTCAATCATGATGAAACCCAAGAAACCTAAAAAAATGATTGAGCTGAATTTAGTATGGATTAAATGAGTCATGAACTAAAGGTATTATTCACAAGGTAGAACAAGACATGACATTGTGGACAAGACCCATGAATCTCTAACATATCCATAACGAAACGAAGAAACTACAGAGGGCACAAGAGGCTAGTTAGTGACAACACCCTATCTATTGTATCTTCAAGAACAATAAGCAGTCAACCTCTCACAGGTTTGTATACCTTATATATCATCTTTACAACCTTCTCATCAAATAAATTCTAAGTGAAATTGCAACAAGTTACATATTATCAATTGCCAATAAGAAAGTCCAAGTGAAATTGCAATAGGCTCCATATTGTCAATTAACAATAAGTTCATCACTATATTTATGATGGCCATGAATTGCATATTTTTGTAGGAATGGTTACAACCTACCTATGTGAGGATTATGTTTATGTTGATTAATTAATTTATGTTTCATTTCATGGTACAAAAACATATATTTTTCTTAAGATAAGTATAAAATTGGTCTTAGTTTTATTTCATTCATTTAAGAAAAGACTATTAGAATATTCAAGAATATTGAGAGGGGGATGAATCCGTATAGAGTTATTTCAAAAAATTTAACCTTCAAGCACTACATAAACATTAACCATTAATCATGTCATTCATCATCACATAAACTCATACATATTGCACACATTTTTTTACGTGGAAACCAAACTCAAAGAAAACCACATAAACTTTTCCTAAGTAGTTTCAAGACTTTACAAGCATCAACTTGAAGGAAGCACCCACTCCCTAAGTTTTCCAGCACATACAGGAAGGAGACACCAATCCCCTTGGAATATTTTAAATGATGATACAGGATCATATCAACCTTCAAATATAATACCAAAATCACTTCTTCAATTTACATACAAAATTGGTCAGAACTGTACCTCAAATCTGCAAACTTGTAAGATTTGCCATGAGCTTAATTTTCGATTTCTTATTCTGAAACTTGGACCCCAGACATTAGGATATGTTCTCCTTCTAATTAAACAATTTGAATTCAATTTGGACCTACCAAGATTCATATATAACCATTTTATCTCAAATGCCTCTTTGGGACTAGTTTTTGGATTAGTCACAAACCCTAACGTCCAACAAGTATAACTATGTACCTATAATGAATCATGATCTGAAACTTGTACCCAATCTTCTTCAATATTTTATGTGAAATTCCTCCACTTTTCTCTCCTTGAATTATCCCCAAAAAAACGTTATATCAAAAATGGAAAGATGACTCGTTTTGAAGAAGAAAACCCTAGTTTTTAAAAACCTCAACTTTCATTGAGTATAACTCCAAACCTGTAATGAGTCGAGACTTGAAATTTATACCCAATATTCTTCACTATATCTTCTAAAATATCTCAAAGTATCTCTATCTGAATCGTTCTGTAAAAAAATTATATCAAAAATTCCAAGATGACCTTCAAAGAAAACTCTAGAACAAATCATCACAAGACTTCATCTTCCCTTAGAATTTCGCCCTTCCTCACTTCATCTTCTCTTGGCAATTCGCTCCTATTCATTGGTTAGGTCGAATTGGTGTGATGATGTGATCCAAATGATAAATGAGGCTCCTATTATTTATATGAGTCTTCTCCACATGAGGGGGTGCAACTAAGGGTCACAACTTTTGGGTCACACCTCTTCCTTAAGGATGGTTGACCTTAGGGGATTCTTTACTTTACTTTAGGGGCTTCTTCTCTTGGATTTAGGAGATTCTTCACTTGTATTTATGGGCTTATTCTCTTGGATTTATGGGATTATTCACTTGGTTTTAGGGTCTTCTTCTCTTGGTTTTAGGCGCTTCTTCACTTAACTTTAGGGGTTTCTTCACTTGGTTTTAGGGCTTCTTCAAGGATCCTTCAAGGCTCCATTTGTGTACAAATCAAAGTGGGAATGTGGAAACAACCACATGTTATCTTATCCTATGAGGGCCATTCTTCGAAGCTATGCCATAAGGGGACCACTTTGGAGTTATATACACTTATGTCAAAGCTCCTTCAAGGATCTTCAAGGCTTCTTCAAGTGGACACATCATCATCACTTTTAGGGGCCTCTAGGATTTGTTTTAGGGCTTCTTCTAACGTTGAAATTAATTACAGCCAATTGTCCAAAAAATACCAAGTTAAATTGCAACAAGCACCATATTGCTAATTGTCAATAAGTTCTTGTATGCCAAGATAATAACTATCGATTAGTATATTTATGATGGCCATGAATTGCAGCTTTCTATAGGAACAATTACAACCTACACATGTGAGAATTCTATTTATGTTGATTAATTAATTTATATTTCATTTCATGATAACAAAACATATATTTTTCCTAAGATAAATATAAAATTTCCCTTGGTTTTATTCCATTCATTTAAAAAAATTCCAAGTGAAATTGCAACAAGCTCCATAGTTTCCAATTGCCAATATGTTGTTGTATGCCAAACTAATAATTGGCCATCAATTTATTTATGATGACCATGAATTGCAACTTTCTATAGGAACAATTATAACCTACCCATGTGGGTATTTTGTTTTTGTTGATTAATTGATATATGTTCCAATTCATGATACTAGAACATATATTTTTTTTAATAAAAATATAAAACTCGCCTTGGTTTTATACCATTCATTTAAGAAAAGTCCAAGTGAAATTTCAGCAACCTCCATATTGCCAATTTCCAATAAGTTCATGTATGCAAAACTTATATCTATACATCAATATATTTATGGAGGAGGTTACATTTTATTAAATATACAATGCAATGCTATAGTATTGATCATAGTTCTTGTTACCCCCTCCATGCCTAGGGGTAACTTGGGGAGATCATGTCTGATGGCCCGTAATGGAGACAATAATCCTGACCATGATGATGATCAAAATGTCCATAGATGGTATCCCAACAATCCCCCTTATGTGCCTCTACAGTTATAGATCAACCAAGCTCATCACATCCAAACAATCCAGTGTATGGGAGATGGTAAGCCAATGTCATTTTGAGGTATGTTAGTCCTTCTTCCATGCAAAGTGTTGTGGTTAATTTGTTGGGAATGTGGATGCAGATCATTGGTTGAAGTTGGATAATGGATCATTTTCTTGGGAAATTATGTTTTTTCCTTTTTTCACCTTGGTGGTTAACTTCTATGCCCTAGTACCGTGTTTTCACCACCCAGGGAAAAGAGGTATTACTTTGGGGCCCTCACAAGGGTAGCATTTCATTCCCCACCATACTTAACACTTTCCATCATGGAGCCTCTCATAGTGCACTAAGCTTTGGTAATGATTCACGGTCCATCATCTCATGAGAAGAAGGGGTTGAAGGCTCATGGGTTGATGCAGTTGTTATATGTGTATATGCTATAATGTAAAATACCACCATAGCCAGTTTAAGCTCTACCCCCTCTAATGGTAATCGCCTCTTGTCCTGATGCGAATGAATGCACAAATACAAAGGACCATAGACAAGTAATAAAGATTGAAACCTATAAAGGGGAATTATTAATAATAAATGGGTATCAAAAGGAAATTAAGGGGTTTGAAATGCAAAAATTACCAAAGAAAGGGTATCTCAAGAAACAAGCACTCCCTCTACAAAGGTTCTCATAGAAATGGAATCAATGACACCATAAGCCATAAAGTGCGCCCAAAATTCATATCACTATCGCACTTACCCTTGAAGAGTTTCTTTATTTCACTACTTCCCTCGAGACCTATCCCTCTACTTGGGTGTTTTATTTCATGTCTATATTGGAACACCTAATACGGTTGGATGAAGGCCCTCCCATATTCAAACTTGCCAACTCACATGAGGTCTTGGGCCGGTGTGATGGTTGAATGAGATAATGAGGTGAATTGTTTACATGTCTTGTATCATAAGTAACAACTTACTTTTCATGATTTAAGGACTAATATCTCTTATGAACATCATTGTCAATTTATTGCACATGGACCTTGGCCATTGGAACATTTGGGAGGCGCTCTATTGTCCCATCGTTCATAGGCACATTGATGTAAGTTCGATCCATTTCTAAGGTACCTCCCAACATTGCAGCAAAATTCCTAGATAAAAGCATTCCCCATACATCAAGGACATCCACGACCACAATATCCATGTGGATCACTCTCTAAAGATATTTACCAAGGCCTACTTCAACATTGTTTACTACCCCATGAGTGGGTATGGCCCTAGATTCAAAACCACACACATTCCCATAAGGTCGTGTGGCCTTTAGGCCTAGTTTCTCCATGACCTTCAAAGACATCATGTTAGCACCTGCTCCTGAATCAAGCATACAATCGTTAAGACATTTGTTATTAACTAATAATGTCATGAAGAAAGGTGGGTGTCCATCATACTGAACCCTAAAATGGTCTTCTTGTAACATGATAGGAGGGTCCATTGGCTCATCTGATACTTTGAAAAAACAATTGAACCTTTCTTTTACAGATGGAACCTTGATGACTTCCCTTAGTGGAATGGTTATGTTCATTTTTCCAATGCACTTTCAAAGTCAACATTCAAATCGACCTTGTCGGTTTTGGAAGGATTTTTAGGAAGAAATATGTTCATAGGTGGAGTTCTTGGTTGTGAAGTTACATGTTCAGTAGCGAGAGGTTGGTTCATTCTTTTTTTCCTAGTATACACTTAGAATTCTTGTTTCTTTAACTTTTCTCTCGACTCTTGATCAAGATTATTTATCACCTTCGTCCTAGTCTTCCTGGTTGCTTCCTTTATTCCTTCTTGATGTTCTTCAAGTGTGACATCCAGGCAATATTGAGGCCCCTCAATGGCATGATTAATCATACCATTATTAATCATATTATTAATAATGGTATGATTAATAATACTTATCTTCGGTTTTGAACAGAATAATACTTCTCTGCAGTTTTGAAGGAGATATTTTATTTCTAACATTATATCTCTACAATTTTGAACGAGAATAATACTTCTCTGCGGTTTTTACGAGAATAATCTTTGCAGTTACTCTCTTCGATGTGAACCATAATACTTCTCTATGGTTTTGAGCTTTTAGTCTCTCAGTGAGGGGAACTTATTTGCGGTTTTTAGAATACTCTCTGTAATTTTGAATAATTTTTAGTTCTTGCTTCCTCCACCCGTTGAGCTCTTGGGCGCATGTTCGTAATTTTACTTTTGGCTTCTTCAACCAGATGAGCACCAGGACATGTGAAATCAGATGAGTAACTTTTTACTTTGACTCAATTTTAATTTAAAATATATTAACTTGTGAAAACTAAAGAGATTTAAATATATTTTATTTTTTTTATCTATTTTTTTAAGTTTAATAATTAAAATTTTATTTGAGAGATAATAATTAATATCATTATTATCAATTAAGAAAATTATTTTCCATTTTTAAAGTTAATCCAGAATAATAATTGTTACTTTTCTCTTCTTTAATATGAGCACTCCACCACCTATTCCAAAAACTCAACCTATCACGGGGAGGCCACCCAAAATCACCTTAGATATCCTTTACAATTATATGGAATCATTAGTAAAAAGGAGAGAAGAGAGAGATGCCAAAATCCAAATAGAATTAGAATCATTAGAAAAAATGAGTGAATAAAGAGACATAAAATTCCAAATAGAGCTAGAGGCAATGCTTGATAAATAAAATTAGACTCTTCAAAGATACCATTCAAACTCAAATAGAGGATAGATTCTTAGGGGTCAAGAGTGAATTACAAACAATGAAGGGTAGGATTCAAGAAATGGAAAAACATAAACAATCAACCCAAGAAGGAGAGGTTGAAAAAAATCACAACTTGAGAGATGGGATTAAAGAGCTAGAAGAAAAACTAACCAACAATTTGACCCTCAGTAATATGGAAAAAAAATTGGATATCAAACCCATGAAAGAGGAAATGAATAAGCTAATTGAACTAGACCGTGAGCGTAATAAAAGAGCATCAAGCCTCATAATTTTTGGTATAAAAGAACAACCAGAGGAGGATACGCTAGCAATAGTAAAAGAAGAATTAAATAATAAATAAAAAATTGATACAACTTTCTTCATAGAAGCAAAGAGGTTAGGGAAAATAATTGATCATAAAGATAGGTTGATTCGTGTCAAATTAAGTTTTAATGCCCATAAATATAGCATACTTAATAAATCTCCGAACTTAAAAGGGTCAGGAAAATTTATAAATGAAGACCTCATTCCTGAAGACCAAGCTGAATTAAGGAAGGAAGTTCAAAAGGTAAAAGAAGCCAGGAAATAAGGAAAATGGGAAATTATTAGAAATTGAAAAGCTATTGTTAGGGATAGAGACTATAAGGATAATAATAAATAGGAATTTGGGACACTCGAGATCCTTTTTTGGAACTTTTGTGGCTTTCCATGGCGCAAAGGTCCTATGATAAGTTGGATCATGAGTGATATTGATATTATTTGTCTAGTTAAAACTTGGGAGCATGAAGAGTCTAAGGTCCCTAACATAGAAGGATTTTTCTTGTGGTCGACATGGAACATAAAGTCCCACTGTAGAGGGATAGGTGTTACACATGAAATTTGCACACCTAGGTACCTCACCCTAAGTGTCGTAAAGTGTCATATAAGTGTCTCATACACCTTCACACCATGGAATAACCTATGTCACAATCCCTAGTCAATGTGGAGAAGGGATGTATTACATGAAGGCCAAAATACCAAGTGCACATGAATTATTATTAATATTCATGGAAAATAAATTGATTAAGTGTGAGAATCAAGTGCACATGAATTATTATTAATATTCATGAAAAAGAAAGTAATTAAGTGTGCATCTCACATTTGGTTTCCTATTTTTTAGGGAAGGTGGAGGATCTCATGGATGGTTGAGATATTTCCTCCCCAAAATCCTTGAGAGATATTTTCTCCCTAAATATCTTAGAGATCCCTTTCTTAGTGGATCTGATGAGAGATCCTCTCCATGGTGGTTAAGTCTCCAAATCTTATATAATGAGGGATTTCCATGGAGGAGATGGGAGAGAGGAGTTTAGAGATACCAAACTTATGATCTCATGAGAAGTGGAGGAGAATAATCAGTGAAAGTATTGTCATTCTGATCGTGGAGATTTTGAGCAAGGGTTGGACAAGGAGAGCTTGATGAAGTTGCTGCACTCACATCTATGGTTGTAAGTTTTCTTCATTGTTGTTCTCATTAATACAATCAATGCTTGGCCTGTTTCTTTCAAACTTGTACTCGTTTCATATAAGTTTGTCCACAGTAGATGGATCTATGTTTTAGCTAATCTCAGTAGCGTAGGAAGTCTTTTGTGCTTTTGTTTGTCTTGCAGGATCTACCAAGGAGCTCAAGATCGAAGCTCATCCTGGACCTTGCGGGGACAAACGACGTTCATAAGGTACATGCCTTCTTCCTTCTCTTTTGTTCATCAGCTTGATTAGATCTAAAAGGAAGTAAGTGTCCATGTTAAGCACCTTCTGTCTTAGAGTTAAGGGTCTAGCTCTCAAGAGGAGGTTTACCTGTCTGCGGGGAGATTTTCCTACAACAATAGGAGGCATAGCTTGTTATATTAGAAAGAACATTTCTCCTCGCATTCAACTTCATAAAATCGACCCTCTAAATCAATACATTTAGATAGAAATTTTAGACACCAATGCTAAGAAGATGTATATAGCAATTTGCTATATTGCACCTATTAATTCTACTTTTTATTAAAAAAACAATCTAGATAAGAATTGTCCCTATAATAATTTAGAACAAGATATTTATAATTTGAAAAATGAAAGTAATATCCTCCTGCTAGGAGACTTTAATGCTAGGATTGCAACTAAAAAAACTACTCTTTTAAGCATTGATTCCAACTATAATCCTTTATGGCTAGATGAGGACCTTGTTTTATCTAATAGCTACAAAAGAAGCTATGAAGACTATTGAGTTGGTCAAGCTCTGCATCTCTCAAGAACTAATAATTTGCAATGGAGTAATGAAGTGGCCAAACTCCAACCAGATGACTTGTATTCATGGGATAGGTAGTAGTGTTGTAGATTCTGTGATATATGATATCCCTGTTTCCAAGAAAATAGAAACTTTTAACCTTTTAAATGACCATGAACCTGACTCTGATCATAAACCCTTAACCCTAACTCTAAACTTTTCCATGAACATGAGCATCATTGAAGAGAATCCTGATAATCAAAGACAATTGCGCTTTGACAAAAGTAAAGTTCACATTTTCTTAAAGGATTTAAATAGTAATTACATCTCCTAACTTATAAGTACAACATTGAAGAAATTTATCATAATTTTACAACTACCCTTTCCACTTCTATTAACAGTTTCTCTTTTGAGGTGTCCTGCAAAAAGAATAATAGAATGATCAACCCTTGGTATGATAAAGAATGTAAAATTGCTAGGAAATCCATTAGGGATGCTTCTAATGAGTCCTTAAAATTCGATAATATCAATACATACAAATACATAATTAAAAGGAAAAAAAATGTACTATAACAATAAAAGGCCAAAGAAGCTTTCACAACTATCTAAATTGGATCCTAAGAAGTTCTAGAGCCAAATTCTAAACCGCAATACTAAATAAAATAATATGATTCCCTTAAGGGATTGGAATTTCTACCTTAAAAGTATTTAGGAGTTCCCTAATGCCATGGACACCATTCCTATTATCCCTACATAGGGTGCAATTTTTTCTTTAGATGACATAGAGTTCGGGGTTAAGCGGCTTGCAAATGGGAAAGCTAAGGACATTGAAGGTTACCAAGCTGAAATTTTTAAAATCGGAGGAACTATCCTTATCCCTCACATACAAAAGTTCTTCAATTTAGCAGTCAAGCATGGCTTCCCTAAACCTTGGACACAAAGCCTCATTGTTCCTATTTTAAAAAATGGTGATAGAAACATTCCCTCTAATTATAGGACCATTATGATTAGCCCAATTTTAGCCAAGATTTATGGAATTATTTTGGAAAAGAAGATTATCCTTTGGATATAATGTCACGATAAAAGAGATAAAGGCTAGGTCGGGTTTAGGAAATATCATTCAACTATGGACCATCTTGTTACCTTTAAGACCATTGCAGAGGAGTTCCGCAATACTAAAACCAATATTTTTGTTGTTTTGTTGACTTTAGAAAAACTTTTGACATGGTTCCTAGGAAAAACCTTTGGAATAGGTTGGAAGAGATAAAAGTGCCTCTCAAATTGAGGGTGTAAATGTGTTTAACCTGCAAAGAAAAGATCTAGCTAGAAAATGACATACACAGTTTGCAGAGAGAATATGCGAAAAGAGAAACATGAGAGAAAGAATGGAAGAATTTTCATTAACTAAATGAATGAATGATATTTACACATGATATACTTTGTATAACTCAACTAATGTGCACTGGAGGAGAATCCAATGCGCAATATTAGTAGTCTAGAGTGAGTTGGACACACACCAATAGTTACGGGATTAAATTTCCACCTAGTCTAGTCTTTCAAGCAGTTACAGGAGTAAACTGCCACCTAGTCTGAGTTAATTGGTCTCTCAGTGTTTAGTTAACTGACTGAAACAGAGTAAAGTGAGGAGGAGATCAAGGAATCATGAGTAATGCACTAGTCTGGTGATAATCCCAAGACAATGTGTATTATATGGTGATGATACCAATGTTGCATGGTGAAGATCCCAATGTGGCATCTAGACTCCACTCAAGTGATCAAATTGAAGTGTGAACTGAAGAGAATATTCTCCCTAAACTATAGGACACTGAATAATGACTAATAAACATAGGGAAAACCTTTGGAAAACAAAATCCTAGGTGTGTGTGAAGTATCTCGAACACCCCCCCTGAACATCACTATGGTGAAAATAAAGAATGGGTCCCATCAACGAGACCATGTTAGGTACCCAAATACAAAAGATACACTGAAATAAATGAGGAAAGAGGGAAAACCTCATGGGAAACCCCCCCTCAAAGTACAATGTATGTAAAAAGAAGAACTGACAGTTTCTAGGAAACTCTGTCTTTCACTCCAAGATGACTACGTAGAGAATGGAAATTATGCTCAGTGAAGGTCTTGGTGAAGATGCTTGTAGTTTGTTCTGCTAAAGGACAAAACTTCAGCTCTATTATTCCCTCGTGTACTAAGTGTTAGAATATAGAAGATTGTGTGCTCGTTTTACCATTGACGATACCCTCATCACCCAACCATAGGCCTAAGCCACCCTCCGAGCACCTTAACCTTGACTGAGAATTACTCCGAAAGCAAACCCTAGGCTAGATAGCCAAACAAGGTGTAGCGCATCTTCCACCAAGGATAGTGCACCAACAATAGCTGATCAGATAGTCCAAACCCTAGCCAAGAGATAGTCCAAGCTCATACTAAAAACTAGCTGTTGTTGCAACTCCACCTGCAGCTCTCCTCCACATGTGCGCACCAAACTGGGAACTGCAGTTCTGAGATGTGTCAAATGAGAATTGGCGCCCTGTATTTATACTAGTTCTGCCAGATTTGTTGGGGCCGACTTCTCCTTCTAGATATGTGTTTGTTCAGTATATTATTATTATTTCTATCCGAATTCTTCTCTTGGAGGCTAATAACCTAATATTAATTATCTTCTTGAACCGACAAGACTTCTAGGGTTATTAGCCAACTCATTAGGGTTTTCTCTTGCTTTCCGAAGTTTTCTATTCTCGTCAGGTTCACACGTGGAGGTAAATACCTCCCGCAGCTACCATAATATTAACACTCCCACCTAGCTAGGGAGGTATTACAGGTAATGGTCTTGAGCACAAAAACAAACCATTTACCCGGTAGCATCAATATAGTCGTCTAAACTATCTCATGACTAGATCATGAGCATCACCATCACCATCAGCTGCATCATCTCTCGAAACCATACTTCATCTGAGTAATTAGACATGATGCTGGATAAATTACTCACACCATAGAGTGATACAAGAACCACTCTTATAATCTAGAGGAGTAAATGCTCTAAACCAATTTCCGTCTGGAAAATCTCTGTTCATCATTCGTTTGGATGGTGATTATTTCCAATAAACTGTTGATAGTCTTCAAGGCAGTTAGAACAAAAATAGAACACAACTGTGTATATCCATGGTAGTACATAACTACCACACCAAGTAACACACAAGTACTTGATAAACAACGTATAGTCACAAACAGTGGAACATATCCACCACAGTAGTCTTCATCTACTGTCATACAGTCTTCATAACAAATATCTGATAGAAACCTACATAGAAACAATGTTATGATATATACTGAATTATTTGGGCCAATCTTTCACTCACATATGTGAGCTCTGAAACAATATCTGCCTCACGAACAGTGGAACATATCCACCACAGTAGTCTATATCATCTGATAACAACCTGCACATAAATAATTTTATGATATAAATTGAATTATCTGGGCCAATCTTTCACTCACATTTGTGAGATATGAAAGAATATCTGCCCTTAGAGTAGAACAATGAGATATCTGGACTATTCTTCTCAAACAAGGAAGAATAACTGTCCTGTCTTCTAAACATGGACCATTCCCCACCTTGGGTCATTCTTCCTACACTAATCAAAGTGCACCTTGGAGAGAATGTATAACCCTAAGGAATGTTGAGTTTGGACCATACCCCACCCTGGGCCATTCCTGCTACACTAATCAAAGTGCACCCTGGAGAGAATGTATAAACCCTAAGCAATGTCTGTCCCTGATTGCTGAGCATGGACCATTCTCCACCCTGGGCCATTCCTCCTACACTAATCAAAGTGCGCCCTGGAGAGAATATATAAACCCTAAGGAATGATTGTCCGGACCATTTCCTCTGTTAACCACAAGAGGAAAATACTGTCGTGCATCAACCTCCAAAACGGACCATTCCTCATGTTAACCACAATGAGAAATTGTTGTCTGGCGAGGCGGGCCAGTCTTCTTGAGTAACCCTCAAGAAGAGAGACTGCCCTAGATCACTCCCCATGTTAACCACAGTGGGAATTCGCTATCTATGATACATCAACAATCAAACTACTTTTCATGTTAGCCACAATGGAAAGTGATTGTCCGTTAGAAGTCTCAATCCACTTTCCGAACAGGAAAGCATCTGTCCAAGATGGACTATTTTTCAAATTTAAAGATGAATGTCTTCAATAATGTTTTCAGTGCTCCCTCCTAACTTGGAGAGTCATTTATTCCTTTTTCAATAAGAAGGAAGTTGTTTCCACGAGCTCCAGCTTGAGTACGCAAACTCTTTCCTCTTGGATAGAAGCTTTACCAAAATGTTTGTTTATCTGCTCATATGTGGAGATATGTATTGGAGAGATCATTTTCTCCT
>SNQJ01S0165919.1:0-21036 GCA_010110895.2 Picea sitchensis | reverse complement strand
AGCTATAACATAGAATGTAAAACATAACAAGAAACTCCTATTAAAACATTTTAATGAATTTTAAGAAAAAAACTAAGGCAATGGGAGGCATTTGAGCACCCCAAAACATGAAGAAACACACCCACAACCCCACAAAAAAAAGGTATGTTCCCTTTCAAGATGAAAATATATGAAGTCAGAAGAAGTTGGTGTTGGAGATATTACACACACCTAGGATATTTTTTCCTTATTTTCCTATGTTTATTAGTCATTATTGAGGGTCTCCTATTTTTTAGGAACCTCTCCTACATTCTCCTACATTCTAGGAGAATATTCTCTTTAGTTAACTAGCAGAGTGGAGTCATTCAGGGTAACTTTGGTTTTATCAGCAAGTAACCTCAGGATCATCACCAGTAATGCGCACTTACCTTGGGATCATCACCACGAAGGCACATTCCTTGTACATGCTTGATCTCCTCCACATTTCACTTCGGTCTGTCCAGTTAACTGAAGACTACATGACTAGTTGACTAGGACTAGGTGGCAGTTAACTCCCATAACTGCCTAAGTGTGTCCAGATCTCTCTAGACCACCACTATGGCGCATTAGTTGAGCTATACATATTATATCATGTGTATTTTATCATTCATTCATTTGGTTAATACAATTCTCATTCTTTCCTCTCCAATTTTTTTCTCTCGTCTTCTTACCTTTGCAAGTTGTGTTCATTCTTCTGCTAGCTAGATCTCTTGTGTAGGTACTCACCACATTTTACATGGTATCAGAGCCCACCGGCTGCTAGGAAAAAGGTGCACCAGCATTTTTATTTGCGGGTACTAAAGATTGAAGAACACAGGAAGAATGGAATCTCCATCGTCTACAATTCTCACCCCGTACAACTACTTTGAATGGAAGCAAAAGATGGAGATTTTGCTCAAAGGTATAGGATTGTACAAGTTGACCATGGCTACGAAAACAAAACCCACATCAGCCATTGAAAAATCCAAATACCTCAATAGAATGGATGAAGCTTACGAATCCCTCTGCATGCACATGTCCCTGAGTTGTTGTTTCATGTATCAACTTGTAAAACTCCAAATGAGATCTGGACAACCATGGAAGGACTCTTTGGCAAACAAGATGAGATGAGAAGCCACGTGCTTAAGATCGAATTACTTGCATTGGATCCAAAAAGTTTTGAAAACATCCAGGATTTCTTCAGAAAGTACAAGGATTTGTTGTTGCAAATCAAGGCTTGCGAGGTCGACAAATCAAAGGAGAAAAAGCGAATGGTTCTCACCATTTTGTCAAAACTTGGTCCAGAATACTCTATCTTTGTTTCCACATTCCACACTTAGAGATTCACTTTTTGAAAACATCCAAGATTTCTTCAGAGAGTACAAGGATTTGTTGTTGCAACTCAAGGCTTACGAGGTCGACAAATCAAAGGAGGAAAAGCGAATGGTTCTCACCATTTTGTCAAAACTTGGTCTAGAATACTCTGTCTTTGTTTCCACATTCCACACTCAGAGGTTCACTGCTAGAGCATCCTGGACTATGCCCTCTTTGGATACCTTCATTGAGGCCCTAATTCAAGTATCAACTTGTAAAACTCCAAATGAGATATGGACAACCATGGAAGGACTCTTTGGCAAACAAGATGAGATGAGAAGCCACATGCTTAAGATCGAATCACTTGCATTGGATCCAAAAAGTTTTGAAAACATCCAGGATTTCTTCAGAAAGTACAAGGATTTGTTGTTGCAACTCAAGGCTTGCGAGGTCGACAAATCAAAGGAGGAAAAGCGAATGGTTCTCACCATTTTGTCAAAACTTGGTCCAGAATACTATGTCTTTGTTTCCACATTCCACACTCAGAGATTCACTGCTGGAGCATCCTGGACTATGCCCTCTTTGGATACCTTCATTAAGGCCCTAATTCAGGGGCAAGATAAACTCATCAAAATGGGTGTAATCAAAAACTCCAAAGTGAAAGGTAAAACCAAGTCACATGCAGAGTCTAAGAAGGAAGAGTACTCCAAACCCTTCAATGATTCCTCAGGATCCAAAAGTGGAAAAGGAAAGAAAGGACAGAAGAGTACCTACTGCAATTGAGGATTCCATCAAGAATCTACATGCATGAAGAAGCAGATAGACCTTGTGACTCAGATTCTTCAAAAGAACAACCTTGGGGATCAAATTCTCGAGGGTGCCAAGAAGAAGCCAAAAGATCATGCTCCCAAAGGTAATTACCATGCATTAGTTGTTGTTCACTCTTCACGTGATGCCTAGATCATGGATTCAGGCGCATCCCACCATATGGTTGCCACACAGGATATCTTGTCTTCTTTGACTGCATGCAATGGTCCTCCTATCCTCATGGGGGATGACTCTCCGATCGAGGTCGTCGAAAAAAGGAGAGTAGAACTAGATCATGGAAGTTTTGAGAACATTCTCCACGTTCCTCAACTTACTGTGAATCTGCTCTCGGTGTATCAGATTACACACTCAAGCTCAGGCAAAAAGGTGGAGTTCACACCAGACTCCGTGTCCATATTCGACACGCAAGACAACTCTAGAATAGTTGTCAGGGAGGTAAATCATCAATCTCAGTTATACAGTTTTTCTAAGTTTATTGAACCTAATTCCTCTATACTACTTACGCATGCTGATGACAGTAGTAGAGAGGTTTGGTCACGTGAACTTTAGGTACATGCAGCAACTTAGCAAGAAAGGGATGGTCATTCGATTACCTGATATCCACTTTTCCAAAGGGTTTGTGAAGGATGTGTCCTTAGCAAGAACCCTCAAGAGAAGTTCGAGAAGGGGAAGGCTCACAGGGCCTCCTCTCCATTGGATCTAATTCACAGTGATCTCATGGGTCCATTCTCGCATCCCTCCATCAACAAGGCAAGGTAGGTGCTTATATTTTTGGATGATTACTCACGTTATACTTGGGTATTTTTTCTCGGGCAAAAGTTCGAGGTCTTTGAGCATCTCAAAGA
Source organism: Picea sitchensis (assembly GCA_010110895.2). Lineage (NCBI taxonomy): Eukaryota > Viridiplantae > Streptophyta > Pinopsida > Pinales > Pinaceae > Picea > Picea sitchensis. The sequence goes on along the minus strand of SNQJ01S0165919.1, from coordinate 18,052 downwards.
GTTCAGAGCACTTGTTGAGACTCAATCAGGGAGAGAGATCAAAGCCCTCCCTACAAATAATGGGGTGGAGTACGTAAACAAAGATATTCAAAATCTTTGTCTTGAGGCTGGGATACATTTGCAGCACACAGTACCATAGACTCCGCAGCAGAATGGGGTTGTTGAGTGGAAAAACAAATCTCTCAAAGAAATGGCCAACTGCATGCTCCATGCAAAGCCACTTCCTCCCAAGCTTTGGGTTGAGGCACTTAACTGTGCCAATCATATTCAGAACAAATCCCCTCACAACTCTGTTAAGGATAGGACTCCTTTCGAGACTTGGAGCGGCAACAAACCGGAAGTCACCCACTTTCGTGTCTTCGGCGCACGTGCATGGGCCTAGATTCCCTCTGAAAAGAGGAAAGCACTCGATCCACGGAGTACTGCATATATCTTTGTTGGATACCCAGACGGTGTGAAGAGATACAAACTCATTGATCCCTCTACAGACCAGCTCATCATTGAGTGCAGTGTTCAGTTTGAGGAAAGTCTCTCACATGCTCCACATGAACTGCATGGAGGTACTTTTGTCCTTCCACCAGTTCGAGATGATGAGTCTACACATTCATACTCTGCTTCAGATCTGAATTTTGATACAGAGTCAGAGGATTCAAAACATGCAGATGCACAATCAGTACATGCAGATGAGGAGCCATAGCAGAGGCCCAAGTGGGCACAGACCACTCTTCAAGATGCAGGAGATCTTGTTGGGGATCCAACGGATCTCAGGAGGACTCAATCTCAGTTCGAGGAGCCTCCTCATGTACTCAAATCCAATGAGCCCATGTTGCCTATGCATTGTTATGTGGCTCGGTCATCATACCCGCAGACCTATGGCGAGGCTGCAGGGAATCCCTTTTGGGAATCAGCGATGCAGGAGGAGTACAACTCCCTCCTCGAGAACCAGACTTGGGATCTAGTTCCGCTTCCTTCGGGAAGAAAGCTTGTCATATGCAAATGGGTCCCTCCTGCAGAAATGACTTTGGGATCCGTCCGCTTCCTTCTGTGGGAGAAAAGCTTGTCATAAATGGGTTCACGTGGACCAAGAGTAACTAATGGTCACATGATTACTAAGCAAGACTAGTTGCCAAAGGCTTCTCACAGATTCATGGTATAGACTACTTATGAGACATTCGCCTCCAACGGTGTTATTGACTCCATTCGCTTGGCTATCCTTTGCTATTACAGCCACAAAGGATGGGAAGTCCCATCGATGTGGATGAACAATGCATTTCACCTAGAAATCCTTTAGAGGAGATTTACATGGAGTGCTCCATCCGTCATATAGAGATTCATCTTGGTTTGGTAAGCTCCAAGAAATCTCTATGGCCCTCACAAATGGTGATGCACGCCAAGATGGACCTCCTACCGCTTGTCCTGTAATTTTGTGAGGATGCAAATCTGATCCAAATGTCTACATGCTCAGAATTATTGATTCACTTTTGATTCTAGTTCTTATGTGGATGATCTTTTGATCACCATGCTCTGACTTCACTCAATTTGCTGCTGAAGGGGATTCCCCACATGCAGTTCCCTGATGATGGACATGGTCCACTCCATTACCTTGGTCTCAAGATTAGTCAGAATGCTTTAGGAATCAAGCCATTCTGCCAAGTATGCCTGTGGATCCTGCATGGAGAGAGATCTCCCCACATGACAGATCGCAAGTCCCGGGCCTTCGGGCTGACCTCTCCCATTCCAGGACAGCAGACTCTGAGAACAGGGACATTCCACCATACAGCAACACTTGTACATATAGTTCCGGGGAGTTTTGTTGTGCCCCTCTGCACACCAACCAAACCTATCATGCGCGGGGAGTACTTCCGTGTACAGTGCAGAGCTACCCTAGCGGCACCCAGCGGCAAAAGTGCGTCCCAAGACGCTGGCACCATCTGCTATGGGATTCATTATGCATCAAGCTCTGCATTGGATCTCAGAGATTTTGATCAAGGTGCATAGCATCGACTTAAAGTCCACATCCAGATACACACTCTAACTTTGGGTTCGTGGCTCATATGCTGTTGGTCGAGCAAGAAGCGCCTCATATTGTCTATCTTCGCCTAAGGGCTGGCACGAGGGAATGGTTAACATCACGATCCGTGCATTGTGGCTACGTAACTTCACCAAGTTGAGCATCCATCTCCCATGTGACCGACCGTCATTTGCGTGACAATCGAGTACTCGTGCTTTGTAGAGACCCAAAGGGTACGATATAAAAGACAAAGCATATCGAGATCCATATGCACTACACTCCAGGATCTAGTCCACGAGATCGACCAAGCAGTTTATGTCCTTCCTTTAATCAGATCACATGGGACATCTCACCAAGACTTTCAGCACTCCAGCAGAAATTCTCAATTTCACGCCATCATCTCTGGAGGAAGGACACGCTTTGCTTTAGCTAACACTTTTTTCTTTTGATGCATTGTACCTTTAGAAGGGGGGGTTCTACGAGAAGTTTTTCCTTTCCTTCTACTTTACTTCGCGTTGTTCATTAGTTGCAATGTTCCGCGGTAAATTTGCATGGCCTTTTAGTTGTCGCTAATCGCATTCCCTCCTTCACAATTTCATATGGTTCTAGTGGGGCGGTTATATTACAATACACTTCAAGATATTTTTCCTTATTTTCCCATGTTTACAATGGCCATTGAGGGTCTCCTATTTTTAGGAACATATCCTACATTCTATTCTCTTCGTGACTAGCTGGCGGAGTCATTCAAGGTAACTTGGTTTTATTTCTCCGGTAACCTCGGATCACCGGGTAATGCAAGACCTCTTACTTTGGGATCATCACCAGGAAGGCGCAATACTTGTGTATGCTTGATCTCCTCCTCATTTCACTCATGGAATCATCCAATTGACTCCAAGACTCATTATCGACTAGCGACTGACTAGTGGGGCGCTAACTCCCAGAATACTGAGGTGTCCGTAAAATCTTTATCTCTGTAATCACCATTATGCCGCAAGATTAGTTTGTTTTCATATAGAGTATATCATCATGTAGTATTTTATCATTCATTCATTTGGTTAATATTAAATTTCATTCTTTTCTCCAATTTTTTTCCGTCGCCTTCTTTACCCTTGTAAGTTGCGTTTCTGTCTTGTTAGTTTTTGATCTCTTTTGGTAATATGTACTCACCAGTTACCACATTTGATGCTGTAAACTTTAATAGTAACTTCCTCATACCGCGCACAAATTGTCGTAGCTCAACCAATAAGACTCTATCCGCCGGTGGTTCCATCGAAAGCATAGGGCGCTTCAATTCAGAAATGCGTAGGCCTCATGACTTCATCCCTATCGCTATTTTGGGTGAACTAGGAGTGTTGTCTCCGCTGTTTGAGGAGTGAGCAATATCATAATATTCTCCTCAAGGGGTGGGATTTCACCCGTCATAAGCGAGGGAAATTCTCATATCAGGATTAGACCGTATTTTTTTTTAGTAAAGATCTTCTCTTGAATCGCCTTAACCTACAAATCCATTTCATATTCTTGCTATTATCAGCCCCAAGGATTTGCTCAATCGATTGAACCATCCACCAAAGGAGTGCTAGTCTGCTTGCTTAAGGAGTGAGCAATATCATATTATTCTCCGAGGGGTGGATTTCACCACAGGCGGGGGGAAATTTCTACATCGGATTATTAGACCGTGATTTTTTAAAGATCTTTGAATCGCTTCCTTTAACCCAAACGACTCTATATTATTATCAGCCCCAAGGATTTGCTCAATCGATTGAACCATCCACCAAAGGTATGTTGCCAATGGAGAGGCCATAGTCACAGGTTCAAATCCGCCAAGTTCCTCATGTTACCTTAAATTTCATTATTGTGGTTGGTGGTTGAGAGTCGAGACACTCTCCATCCTAATTTTTCAAGGAAGAGGGGATCCCACAAGGTTTTCCTTGGAAAAAAAAAATTAACCATATGTACTACCACATAACTTTTTTTTATTTGGATCCCGTAATTCTATATTTTCATGACAAATATTTTAAGAAATTTGAAAATATGCATCTTCGCAAGCCATCATATCTTTTATGACCATTTAATAATCAACCAATTCAGAAATGGCCTCATCAACCTATGTCGCAAAATTTAAAAACTTATTTTATTGGTAAAGTTCCTTATCAACAAATATTGTCACGTGGGCTAATCGGGGATAAAGAAGTATGAAAAAATATCTAAATCTTTGGGTAATGGCACTAATGAATTTAAGTAAATTAAAAAAGCACAGAAGACCCTCAAGGAGAAGCTCCAAAGCATGGAAACCTGTCAAGCAATAATCAACCTCCTAGACAAGTCATGGCTTATGTCTCTTTGTTTTTCCTTCTTCTGCGTGCTTCTTGGCCTTAACAGGCTTACAGTGCTGGCAGCCTTTGTAAAACAGGAAATGTAGTTGTTTATATGGTTAGTGGAAGCCCCTTATCTAGTATTGAAGATCGAGCAGATTGTTTATTTAAACAATGCAGGGAAAATAAAGTGGCCTATGTAAAAGAATGCAAAAGAAAATAGGACTGTAAGGAGTAATGTTGGACCAGTGTTACCAGACTCCCTGTTTGACATGCAATTTTCTGATTTTGGATCGGATCAGCCCGATCAGCTTCCAATCGATCGGGACATCTGTTGGCGAGGCCAAACTTGTGTTCAACTCAACTTGTCAATCGCTGACAACTTGTAAGTCCGTGTTTGACTCATCCGAGTCCCCGCAGGCTCTTCCAGTTTTCCACTTTCAGCCCGTCTGCAGCACCTGCCACCATGGTTTTATATATGCGTTGTTCTACCTCTTTGCGCTCTTCGCCGAGTTCTTCCCTGACGTCCCGAATTCAAACCTTCTCGTCGATCCTGCCCGCGTATCGCAGCGGTGTCCTTCTGCAATGATACTTTACTATTTGATGTATGCAGCCCGACATCTTCCCATGGAGAAAAAAAACAATTAACAGATTACATTAACAGGATGCTATCCAAAATGTCCCTATTCATTTCAATTTCTCCTTGTTTAAATGTGCGTGCAAAATGAAATGGCCCTGCATTATGTCTTTTTTGAACGACTTATTCCAGATTTTAGGAACATTACAACTTTAACTTGCATGATTATAATTTCGCTTACAATTGATGAAAGATAACAGTAACTGTGAGTGGCAGTTATGGGGGAACACCTTATGAAATTGCAGAGTTGCCATGAGTACTTAACTGAAGAAAATTGAACTGAAGATCTGTGTGTCGTAAGACTCGTGATTTACAATACACCCACACGGACGGCCGAAACAATAATAAAGTTGGCATTCCATCATGTGCTTAAAAAAGTTAATTATCATGTTATCCAGTAGCCAAATTTAAAAACTACATGTTTGGTTAGATGGGAAAGGGGGGGTGTTACACACCCCTACCAACGTTCGAATCCCAGAGACACGTTTCGCCCCTCGGGGGCAGGGAACATCTTGCGCAAGCAAGCTATATCCAGCAGTCGGTACAAGTCATGGGCGATTATGGTATAATAGATACACCCACGGTTTATAACCAAAGGGGTCTTTCTAGAGCATTGTGTGCCGTAAGCCGGCTACATTCCACAGTAATATTTCCAGATTGGGGATAGTAAACTTGGGTTCGCTTGCCACATAGTGATGATAGGAAACATCTTGTCCAATATAAATAAATAATTACCGCTGCTATAATTTAATTAAGAATAATTCTTGCCCAGAAACAACAGAGTTTCTTTAGAACGGGTAGATCTTCACTTCTCAAACCCAAGACGGAGGCGCGGGCAACAAAACCACCAATGGCTCCGTTCCAGAAATCCTTCTTCTCTCGAAATCTCTCAGCCACATGATCGGTCAATGCAAAGACACCTCCGATTGCAGCAAATGTGAGACCGTAATTCCCCATAAGTTTCACAGTCCTTATCAGACCCGGAAGGGCAACGTTTCTCTCAACCTTGGGCACATCGTACCAACTGGCCACCACAGCTCCCCAGACGGCCCCTCCAACGAAACCACTCATGGTGCCACTGAATGTCTTGAAAGATAAATTTTCGGAGTCTTCCATCCTTATCTTCTCCGTAGGATCCATTTCTGCTGGTTTCTTGCCCTGCAAAATCCTCAAAAAATGGATGCCTTTCACATCAAAACCCTAGTTAAAGATTTATGTTCGATTCCCACAAAGAGCTATATAGGCAAACCCTTTGATTACACTGAGAGAATAACGTAAACTGTCAACTAATTCTGAGATTTCAGAGTTCCGAAACAAATTTATTGTGAAATTTTTCATATTTAACTCGTTCCTACGCAGAGCTTTCTGGGGTGAAATACTACCTACCGCAAAGCGATCCGGAAAATAATTGAAGTCCTTGGCAGTTCCAGGGATGGTTTGAAGAAAATGTTGTGCCTTGATCGTTTGTTTATGAAAATTGATGTTGATTCAGGGGATTTACATGATATTATTTGTAACTGCGAGCATGTGATTATTGTCCCGTTTCGAAATAATCGTGAAATCCTTCTTCAAAAAGTAATTTTGATCATTTGTGTAGGAGTTATTTGTGTAGGAGTTATAGCACATATAACATCCAATCCTCAACACTCTTATTGTTATAGGCAATTTTATCAAATAGGATGAAGATTATGTTTTAACATACATAAAACACTCAACAAGAGACATTGCACCTGCAAAAATATTAGGAAATTAAATGAATTTGATTTATAAAAATTAAATGAAGTTGATTTATGCCAAAGTTTATGAGTTTGGTTTGGTTTTTTTTATTAACCAAATTGTCAATACAAATATCCCACATTTAATATACAACTATGGGTCTAATGGTTAAGAATACGTGTGCTTTCTCCTAAGAGGTCAATGTGGTTCAAACCCAGAGGGGGTAGGTAATTCCTTGACCTGGCTGAATCAAATTTATTTCCTTTTATCATGCTCAGGAAGAGTCCTACTAGCTGGTTTTATTTGAAATCCATAATAGTTACTACCTGCATTTCTATCATTTCTTGAAACTCTTGAAACTTGTATTTTAGTGAAGGATGATGAGCTTGGACTAATGCGTACTTTATAACAATTTATAGTTTTTGGCTTGGATATTTTATCAATAATTCCCCAGAAATCTTGTATAATTCCTTTATTTTCACTTTTTATATTTTAGATTTTGTTATAAAGAGAAGTTTCATCGCCTTGACCAAAGCAAAGCTTTGACCATTTATGAAAGTCATTTTCCAATCTTTTTAACTAAAGATGATTAGGCATGATTGACTCCATATGTATAGAGGGAGAGAGGAGATCTATTCTTCACATTATATTACTGACACTTAAGGTAAATGTTACTAATGGACAACATGTATGTCTAACCTTAATGGACAACATGTATGTCTAACCTCAAGGGACACAAGTGGATTGGACTTCATCACCTCATTGGTCATACAACTCTATTATTTAAGTGCTTCCAAACCACCCAGCTTTTAACCTTGAGCTTTCATGCGGTAAAAGTGTGTGTGTGTGTGTTGGCATACATGTCCACAGTGCCATTTTGGCCTATGCCTATTCAGAATAGGAGACTGGAGGATTTCTTGAAAAAAATCCATGGAAAAAATCATAAGCTCCTGTAGACAAACAAATCCTCATGTTATGTATAAAACCTTTTTATTAATTCATATATATTGAATTGTTAAATTTCTAATGTTAAAAGTATGTAGTAGGTCAGCTAGAACCCTTTATTGCACCTTTCATCATAATTGTACCCCTTTGTCATATATATCAAGGAGACCCGGTCTTAGGATCATCTTATCTCATTCATATTGTGGCTATGAATTGGATATATTATAAAAGGAGGTTTCAAGTGCAGATTTAATTTTATTGACTTTTCATTTTATAAGGCTTTGATCATAACATTTGGTATTAAAGCATTGATCCTAGGGTTTTTCTTTTCCAAGAAAGTCATCTTAACATTTTGCTATTAATTTTTCTAGGACGATTTAGACATTGAAACTTGGAGGTTATTTAGAAGACATTGTGAGGTAGTTTTGGTAGAAATTTACTGGTCATTAAATTTTTAGATACACCATGTGGAAGATAGGGCATTTGACTAGTCTTGTTACTAGTCTCAAACAGGTGTTACAAGTAAAAAAATCATATCTTCTTCTGTGGATTATCCAAATTCAGTAAGACTTGTTGCATTAAAAGAGGGCGGTCTATAGTTTTTATGGTACAAGTCGTAATCTAGTAGTAAATATTGGATGCGTGGAATTATTTATAAGTTCACTCTCCCATAAAGGACAAAAAAGCAACAAGGTTTGGGAGAGTTATCATAACTTTCACTTGGCACATCAAATTTTAGTCATACTTGTGACATTGAAAAGAGGACATATCAGATACCACGGGCCGTAAAATTTTAGACTTAGAGTGGGGTGGAATTTCATAAATATATCATAAGGAAGGTCGGTCGGGAGAACAAACTCCAAATTTAGGGTATAAAATGTACATAACTTACAATCACTAAGTATACATTTTTATTGGAAGATTTGTCTTTGGTGATTCAAAAATTGTAATAAAGAGGAAAAATAGTAGAATTATTATTTTATCACATGGCTCCAAAGGCTCCTCCAAAAATTAATTCACCAACTAAACCTATAGAGCTCAACCATTGCTCGAGATGAACTCAATGAGATTTACAGCTAGATGGAAAGATGCATAGAAACTATGAAAAGAAACATATGGATGAAATGGAAAATAAAATGGATAAGAAGATGGATGAAAATAAGAATGACCTTAAAGAAAAAAATACAAAAACTACGAAGGAATTCGTAAAATTCCAAGTCTCTCCATGATCTTAAGGGAGAGAATATCTCTAAAAGAAATATCAAAATGCAAGGAACTCGGGAAAATAAAGGTAGTATTTTGGTTGAAAAACATGCCAATAATAAGCCATTTTCTAATGGATTTAACTCTAATAGTGGAATTAATTGTTAATGCTTGGGTTTATTATAAATGTTTTAATTTCATTAGATAACAATAGTGCATAACGCAAGATCACCTCGAGAAATACACAATCACAAGACACGATTATCCGGAAACCCTCTGGGAAGAAAACCCAAGAAACTTCTTCAATATAGGATAGCCAATACAATGCCAAGAGATCTCTTTATGCCAATTACGTAAAGTTCTTCCTAGATATGCTCTACCTCTCTCCCTTTGCTAGTAACGTGACAGGAACTTGTCTCTCAAACCGAAAGCAAGTGAGTTGTGTCATGAGGCACTAGCCTCCTATTTATACAAGTCTGGCACGTGTGAACTGGGGTGTATTTTCACTGGCTGGGTCGACTTCTCCAACTGGGTTGTTGTAACCACCTTTATTATATTTTATGGGTCCCTTTATCAACCTATAGTCAATTTGTTCTCAACTTCTTATTATAAATGTTTTGACCAATCCGCAGAAAGGGTTTTGGTCCTATTACAATAATCCAACATGATCAATCCACAATGGGGATTGATCCCATGAATACTATCAATACTAATAAGAATACTCTTTGCAAGCTAATATTTCAACACTTCCTTAACAAGAAGGGTATCTTTGAAGCAAAGATCATGAGAGAGACGTAAATATCAAGTGGGAGGAGACAAAGATCATCATCATCATCATCTTCATCGTATGATTTATAAATCATCAAGTTTTCATCGACGATCATCATTCTCAAAGGAATTTTCATCATCATCCGCGATCAATAGTATTAGTATAAAAATTCCATTATTATCATCAATGGTAATAAGGTTGGTTTCACTTCATAATACAAGACCGGCTTTACGTCACAAGTTGGAAGCTCAAGACTTGTCTCATCTCATCGCCTTGCTTCACGTCACAACACTCAATATGGAAACAAGATACTAGACTGACTTTACACCACAACTGCAAGGCTAGAAGCTCAATACTCGTCTCATCCCAATGTCTTGCTTTACATCACAACTATCTAGTCGGAAGCTTAGTACTAGTCTCATCATATCATCTACTTACATCCGGACAGCCTAGTCGTGCTAAATGACATCCTTCTTGCTTTACGTCAACAAATCCTGGCCGGCAAGTGAACATCTCTTTCTTGCTTTACATTCCCGATAACTCGGGTCGGCAATGAAATCTTTCTTTCTTTCTTTCGACAACTCGCCGGTCGGGCGGGGAACATCATCTTGCTTTTACGCCCGACAACTCGGCTCTAAGCAAAGGAACCTTCATCTTGCTTTCGCCGCCCCATTAACTTGATTAGAAGCAAAGAACACATATCATCTTGCTTTTATGTCCGGACAACTAGGTCAAGTGCAGGTACATCTCATCTATATATCGTCTCCATGTACCTAGGTCGGGGAACACATCTCATTGTTTTACGCCCCATGCTCTAGGCCGAAGTAAAGAACATCACATCTACTCCCTCTTTCAAGGAAGGTCCTTTTGGACTATACCAAGATTGTCTCTAAATTGTTCAAACTTCACACGAGATAGGCTTGGTCAACACGCTGCAGAGCATCCGCGTATAATAATGAGAGCTTCGCTCCTTCGTATCATGTCGCTGGGATGTAATGATAGCGATTCTAAAGTTTTCGACTGGTCATGGAATACAGGATTCTCTTCCATCTTTATGCAACTCTCGTTATCACATAGAATCACGGCTGTTCCATCTCTAGGTAAAATAGGTCGGTCAACAACTTAGAAGCCATATAGCTTTGCAGCTATGCGTAACATGCAACAGTATTTATTCCATCAGGCCGGTGAGTACTTCTATACTCGCCATGAGATCATAGTCGATCCTTAAATCGAATAAATATCCTGGCGTTTCCGTAAACACTCTCGCCTAATCAGATATCCACTCAATGTGAATTATGATCTCCATCATAATTTAGACTATAATCTATTGTACCTTTTAGGTACCTTAACAAGTGTTTTGTCGCAATCAAGTGAACACATCTCGGTTCAACCATATACTGACTCAAGGTGTTCACTGCGAAACAAATGTCCGGTCTAGTGTTCATCATGTACATCAACGATCCAATAATCACTGCATTAAAGGTGGCATCAATCAATTATGACGCAGTATCGACCAACAACAAATTTCTCTCTTCGCTTCCATGGGTAGGTATTCATGGCTTTTATCTAGTACATGTCAAATCTCTTTCTAGATTTCAACCATGTACTTCCCCTGGTTAAGGAAGATTTCGACTCGCCATACCTCAAGACCTAAGAAACAATGCATTAGGCCAAGGTCTTCATTTCAAATTCTAAGGCAAGACTTTTACATTAAATGATGAGCTTTTCTTCTCTAGTTAAGAATAAGTCATCCACATATATAACAAGAAGATTACTAGCTCATTATTCATAATCACTCTTGAAGTAGATGTTTGAGTCTGCTTTACCTTGGTAGCTCTAAGCTCGCTAAGAAACCGTTTCATGTCTATATACCAAGTTTCCTGGAGTTTGCTTCACCGCTGCATTACGAGACTTCATGTCTTTAACCTCAATTCCTTGGGGTTGCTTTATATTCACTTCCTCTTCGATGACACTGCTTAGGAAAGTTGTCTTCACGTCAATCTAGTGCAGCTTCCACTTCAACTTAGTTGCAAGAGCTATGATGGCCCCCGATCATGTATTCCGCCACAGATTTAATCTCTTCATATCAATGCCTTTCCTTCTCGAAAAGCCAATAGCTTTACAAATCTTGTTTCTTGATACTTCTCACTACTTCCATCATCAAGATGTTTTTATTTTGAAGAGCCATTTGGAGGATGCCACATCTTTATTTCCCGGTCTAGGAACTATTTCATACTTCGCTCTTCTTCATTATGGATTGGTATTCCTCTCATGGCATCTACCCCATTCTTTCCTCCGAATGGCTTCTTCAAAACATGTAGGCTCCTTTTCTAGGAGATCACACATCAAAGTCGTATAATCGAGAATGGCTTTGTCTTTTCAATTGGCCTCGTGGTTCCTTTGGGGAACAACTGCATTTCTCTGCCCATATTGAATAATCTCTCTAGCCCATGATGGCTTTCTTTATGGAGGATCATCATCTGAGGAGGTTCTTTGCACTTCTACTATATCATGGTTCTCTAGAAGTTCCTCATCAGGGAAGTTATAACTCAGTTCTGTACTGAACCTCCTCATTGGCAGACATTAGACAATACGGGTTCCTTCCTTCACATACCTCTTCAAGTCAGTAAGTATTATTTTAGATTTCTTGAGCACTACATTCATCAAAGGTCACATCCTTTGTTGATCTCAATGTGATATTGACTTGGTACATAGATCCTAAAGGCCTTGGGAGACCTCAAAAACTCTACAAATATTCTTTCATGAAGGGTCCAACTTACTTCTCTTTCTTTTTTAGGTATATGAATAAACACCGGACAACCAAATATTTTGAGATGGACACCGGCTTTTCCTAAGGAACATCTCTCTCCTGTCTTGAGCTCCAAGTGCACCATGGAATACTCTGCTGCACATAAACAGTTGCAATCGTTGCTTCTACCCATAAGCACATAGAAGATCTTGATCATGGATCATAGTCTCACAAATTTTCCAAGATGGTTCGCTCTTCCGCTTAACAACACCTAGCTAAGCTGAGGATTATAGGAGTAGTGGAGTCTCTTTGATTCCAACATTTTATGCGTGTTCACAAACTCTTTGAGGTATTTTCTCCTCCATTATAAGGACCTCGAAAGTATCTTATTATTCCTTACAGAAGGGTTCTCATCAAGGCTTTGAATTCCTTTGAATTCCTTGATCTTGCTAAACACTTCATCTTTAGTCTCAAGAAATATATCCAGTTCACGAGAGTAATCATCAATGAATGATACATAATATACATCCGCTTAATGGAGGGATGATGGCATTGGGCCACACACATCCAATTTGGATGAGTTCTAGACTCCTTCTGCCTTGTTGTCCGCTGAAAAGGGTTCTTGATATTCTTCCTTTGTGGACCATTGTGTATACGCTTTTATGTCACCTGCCTGTAAACTTCAGGACCGCTTTTGCATATGGGTTGGTAGCTACTGTAGTTGATGTATTAATCTTCTATGCCAAAGTTCTACACAGAGTTTTCAATGGGTCATAATGGGAAAGTAGACTCTTTAATTTATAGTTTCAATGATGATTGCTTCATTTGGTTCTTTCATTACCACGATGATTCTTCATTTATGGTTTCTCCCTTTAGCCCACATAAGAACTTATCCATCTATAGAAGCAACTCCTCGGGCCTCTCTTCTTTTCTAAAGTCGGGGTTTGGAGAGTAGGTTCTTCTTCAAGCCTGGCACATATAGTACTTCCTTCATTTTGAGTGAATTCCCTAAATTCAGTTTATGGTTTGATTCTACCCCTTGATGATGGGATATCGGTAATCATCTCCAAGTGTCACTTCTAAGAAAACTTCTTTTCCTCTAGATACAAGAGAGAATATTTCTTTTCCCCCGTCATGTGCTTGATGCACCACTATCAATGAGCCAAGTGTCCTCTCCTGGCATGTGATCCCGAGAGGGCTGAGGATCACATGGTCTTTGATCTCTCCCTCTCATCACCTTATGGTGGCTCTTCATCTTCACTACTTGGGCATGTTTCCTTTGTTTCTATTGTATTCTTTTCTCTCATCCTGGCTCTGATAAAACTTCATTAATGTGTCCCATCTGTCACAATTTTACAGCATTGTACGATGAGTAGTAACTTTCCTTTTCGCTGTCCTTTCTCCTAAATCTCCTTGGATGAGATTATTTCTATGATAAAAATTCTTATTTGATTGTTGAGGTTCCTTATGAGTCTCCCAAGTGGTTAGTTTTCCCTTCCTCTTTTGGTGTGGGTGGCTAGGGCTGATCATCATCCCTTGCTAGTAACGTAGCCTGACGAAAGCATACTTTGTTTCTTCTGATGCATTCTTCCTCGAACTTCAGCTTTCCTTTTGGGCACATTATCGTCTGGATGAAAGCATCCCAAGGTCTTGTGAGATCAATACGAGCTGTCATTATGAGTTCGCTTTATTCATGGTGTATCTCCAGCTTCTAGTTGTTCTTGAATTGAGATATTCTGTAGAAATATTCCTGAATCATTTCTCCTTTCTACATCCTTGTGTCTTTAGTTGAGTTCTAAAATTCATCTTCCATTTTATGTTCATTCCTTTGTATAGTCTCCGGCTCAGGCATCAAATTATCTCTCTTTTGAGTCTTCTTTAGATGCAGATACATACGGGATCAGGTGGTTTTTAATTGAATCAACAATGATTCTTTTGGCCCTATTGTAACCTTTTGATGCTTTGCCTTTTCATGGATGGTCGGTTCCACTTCGCTTCCTTTGACGCATTATTGTGTGTTCATCTTCAAGAATGAGGCCAATCCTATTTCCCTGTGTGCACTTAAGTTTCTCCCACCTTTCGAATCTCTATTAACAAGCTTACCGTTTGGACATTTACCTGGAGCTAGGAAATGACCGGAAAATGAAAGTGCTCTCAAAATAAAAAACTCAACTTACCAGGAGATGCGCTTGAATGAGTCGAGCTGCCTGGTGTGTTTGGATCTAAGAAAATCCAACTTTTGCTCCTTCAAATCTGACCGTTGCATTTATGGTGACCTGCAGTTTCTAGTACCTCCTGCATCTCAAGTACTTCTCGGGTAATTTCCCTGCACTTCTAGTACTTTAGAACTAGGGGTTCTTCCCGGGAGATCCACTAAAAAGGTGCATTGATGATGCCAAATTGATCCTTAGGGAGGGCTTAATTAGATAGTTTCCTTAGTTTCAGAAAAGCCACTTTGAAAACCCTAATTTGTGGCACGAAGGTTTATTGTTTTCCTTAAGATGTTTCCTTCAGATTTGGCTCGATACGGTGGAATGTTTCTAAGCCATTATTATAGATGTTTGCATTTCATTAGATAACAGCATAATCCAAGATCACCGAGAGAAATACACAATCACAGTATATTACCATTTGTCTTGGGAAACCTCTAGGGGAAGAAAACCCAAAGAAACCCATTATAGATAGTCAATATACAATGCCAAGAGATTTTATGCTAAAACAAAAAGTCCCTCCTCCTCCTAGATATATGCACCACTCTCTCCTTGTCGTAATGTGATCATAACTTTTGTCTCTAAACTCTGAAAGCAAGTGAGTTGTGTCTAAGTGAGGCTACTAGTAACCTCCTTTATTTATACAAGTCTGGCACGTGTGAAGTGTCTCTTCACTGGCAGGGCCGACTTCTCAAACTAGGTGGGTAAACCCACCTTTATTATATTTTTGGGTCTCTTTAATAACTGTTGGGGACAACTTCTTATTATGCCTATTATAAATGTCTTTTGACCAATCCACAAAAGGGGATTTGGTCCTATTACAATAACCGACATGATCAATCCACAATGGGGATTGATCCTATGAATAAAATATCAATAATAATAAGAATACTCTTTGAAGTTACAATATTTCAACATTAATTACAGTGGTGGCCCTAAATTCAACTTTCCCATGATTGAGTTAAAGAAGTTTGATGGAACAAAGGTCTTTACCTGGGTGAACCAAATAAAGCAATATTTTGAACTACATAATATTATAGATGATAAGAAAAGGATTCACATAGAAATCTTGAACTTTGAGATAAAACCATATCAATGGTATCAATGGTTAGTTAAAAGGAAGCCCCCTCTTTATCATTATACTTGGGGTTTATTTACAAGAGACTTAGAAGCACAATATGGGAAAGTGTGGGAACCTATTTTAGTCAATTGACAAGAATCAAGCATTTAGGTGATATTGAAGATTACAATTCAAAATTTCAGGTATTGGCCACAAGGGTGGATGACATAAGTGATGGACAATTATTGCAAGCTTACATGGATGGATTAAAAGAGGACATTAAACATGAGCTTTTATTAATACATCCTGAAAATATTATGGAAGTTATGCAATCTACTTGTCATATTCAAGCCAAGAATAAGGCTACACACAAGTCTACCAATGGAGCATACACATGAAAGTGGAGATCATTTTGGGGCTCATAAGACAATTTTACCTCAACCGCCAAGGTTGACACCTTAACAAATAGATGAAAGAAGAGCAAAAGGACTATGTTTCAATTGTGTCAGTAAGTATAGTAAAGGGCATAAATGTGGTGAAATAAAATTATTCTACATAGACTATGAAGAGAAAGAAGATCATGAATTGGAACCACCAAAATATCCAGATTTAGAACAGACTACTCCAACGATATCTTGTCATGCATTGGCCAACATCAATACCCCACAAACCCTCAAGATACAAGGATACATCAAAAAGAAAAAGGTAACAATATTGATTGATTCTGGTAGTACCCATAATTTCATCAATTACAAATTAGCAAAAGATCTCAATTGCTTTGTATACCTCGAACTAGAGTTTCAAGTAATGATTGCAGATGGAGGTACCATAAATTGTTTAGCGAAATTCCATGGTATTAAGCTCAACATGGGGGAGTACTTTTTGGTTAGCTCTGTGATTTCCATCCAAATGGGTAGTGATGATGTTGTATTAGGGGTCCAATGGTTACACTCATTGGGAATAGTGGCCCTTAATTTTCAATATATTTTCATGATATTTTCCTCGGATAGGAAGGAAATTGAGCTTAAAGGTATCCAAGAGAAACCCTCTAAAGTGATAAGCTCTAATAGCATGACAAATTTACTCAAAAAGGGGCACTAGGGTGTAATTGCACAAGTGTGCTCACTTGATGTTCAAACATCTATATTCTCTTCTCCACCAAATCTCAAAATAGTTATCAACGATCATTCTAAGCTATTTGGTGAAATGCCTAAGGGTCTTCCACCTACTCGAGATCATGACCATGCTATTCATTTGTGACCAGGAAGTGTACCACCTAACATTAGGCTTTACGGGTATCCATTTCATAGAAGAAAGAGATCGAGTGCATAATCTAGGAAATGTTAGAGGTTGGCATCATTCAACCTAGCCAAAGTTCTTTCTCTTCACTAGTGGAGTTGGTTACAAAAAAGGATGGTTCGTGGCGTATGTATCCAGATTATAGACAACTCAACAAAATGACCATCAAAGATAGGTTTCCTATTCTTGTCATTGATGAATTGCATGGAGCAAAATTATTTACTAAGTTGGATCTTTGTTCGGGATATCACCAAATCAGAATGAGGCAGGAAGACACAAATCAGAATGAGGCAGGAAGACATTCCTAAAAACAACTTTTAGAACACAGGAAGGTCATTGTGAATTTTTGGTTATGCCATTTGGACTTACTAATTCACTTTCAACATTTCAAAGCTTGATGAATTCTATTTTCAAGCCCTTCCTTAGAAAATTTGTGTTAGTATTTTTTGATGACATATTAATCTATAGCAAATCTTGGGAAAAACATGTACGACATGTTGACAGAGTAATACAACCATTGGAAGAGAAATAAGTTTATTCAAAACCTTCTAAGTGTGCCTTTGGGGTTGAAGAAGTGGAATATTTGGGTCATATTGTATCTCATGAAGGTATAAAAGTGGACCCTAACAAAATTAAAGATATAAGGGAATGGCCAATTCCTGAAACCTTGAAGAAACTTAGAGGATTCTTGGGATTGATAGGTTATTACTGCAAGTTTGTCAAGAAGTGTGGTCAAATAGCAACGCCTCTAACATAATTATTAAAGAAGGACACATTTTCTTGGACTGAAGAAGCAACCAAAGCCTTTGAAAAACTTAAGGAGGCTATGTGTACAACTCATGTCCTGGCCACACCTGACATTACAAAAACATTTATCGTGGAGTGTGATGACTCGGGCCATGGAATTGGTGCAGTTTTAATGCAAGAAGGAAGGCCCCTTGCCTTTGAAAGCAACCAACTTAAAGGAAAAAACTTAGTCAAACCCATTTATGAAAAAGAAATAATGGCCATACTACATGCAATTCAGAAATGGCACCCTTATCTATCAGGAAGACACTTTAAAGTAAAAACAGATCATGATAGTTTGAAGTACTTCTTGGAGCAACGATTATCTTTAGAAGAGCAACAAAAATGGGTCACA
>SNQJ01S0165918.1:0-20317 GCA_010110895.2 Picea sitchensis | reverse complement strand
GTCGGAGAAGTGGTTGGGTATGGAATGGGGAAGCGGTCAGTCGAAGTCGCGATATAAAAGCACGAGTGAAAATGTGAACCCACGAGTCCGCCAATCCGCGCAACTAGACATTTTCGGAAAAACGACTAAGTGTCGAGAAAGATAAAGTACAGGGAAAAGAGAAACGAGAATTTGGTTAAGTATAGAAGACGAAAAAGAAGGGTTAATATATTCACATCTGTAATAGATATCCCATTTCCTGGCAAGATATTTTCTGCATGTTTCTGGAGAATTTATATACTTATTGCATATACTTGGGAAGAAGTGTGAAGGTGGCGGGCACAGAAAACAATGAATAGGAATTGGAGATTGCTTGTACTTGCCAACCCGACGATCCGCGAAAGAGATTGCAAGAAGTGGTCACAGAAAGTGGTCGGACAAGCTTCAAAATAGGCTGACAAGAGTTCCCGAGGAGACGTGAGGCCCCGACAGTCAAATTGTATTGATCAGAACTTTTGAGTGCATATTGTGTAACATGGAAGAGGAGCTGATGTAAGAGTCTGGAAGTCAATTTGTATATCGCAGAAGACGGGGGTTGTTTGCAAGTCAAAGAACACTGGAAGTGTACTCCGCCTGTCCAGGAATCCATAAGCGAAACATTCGGGTAAGTATGGAATTGGAGGCACGAAAGAGATTCCAAGAAATGGAGAAATATGGAAAATGGACGCAGGGGCTTCAAAATGGGGTGACAATAGTTCCCCAAGAGACATGAGGACCCGAAGGTCAAATTGCAGGTCTCATAACTTTTGTGTGCAAAATGTGTATCACAGAAGAGGGTATGATGTGGGAGTGCGGCAGTAAATTTGTATATCGCGAAGGTCCGGGTGTTATTTGCAGGTCACAGAACAATGGAAGTGTAATATAGAGCCCACCTGCCCAGGAATCCGTGATCTGAAAAGTGGCTAGGCATCGAATGGATAGCGGTCGATCGAAGTCGTGATATAAAAGCATGAGTGCAAATGTGAACCCGTGAGTTGGCCAATGCACGCATTGAGACATTTTCGAAAAAACAACTAAGTTACGAGAAAGAGAGAGTAGAGGGGAAAAAGAAACGAGAATTTGGTTAAGTATAGAAGAGGGAAAAGAAGGTCCAATATATTCAAATCTACAATAGATATTCCATTTCCTGGCAAGATCTTTTCTGTATGTTTCTGGAGAAGTTGTATACATATTGCATATACTTGGAAAGAAATCTGAAGGTAGTGGGCACAGGAAACAACAACTAGAAATTGGAAATTACTTGAACCCGTGAAATCGACGATCCACGAAAGAGATGTCAAGAAATGGTCAAGTGTGGAAAGAGGTCGGACGGGCTTCAAAATAGGGTGACAAGGGTTCCCGAGGAGATGTAAGGCCCCGACTGTCAAATTGTATATATTAGAACATTTCAGTGCAAAATGTGTAACACGGAAGAGGGGATGATGTGGAAGTCCATAAGTAAATCTACATATCACAGAAGCCAGAGTGTTGTTTGCAGGTCACAGAACAATGGAAAGTGAAATTTAGACAAAGGGGAAGTGCTCAGTCAGAATCACCATATAAAATCATGGATGAAAATGTGAACGTGTGAGCCAACCCATGCAACAAGACATTTTCGGAAAAAATGACTAAGTAACCAGAAACATAAACTACAGGGGATAAAAGAGTGGGAAAATAGAAAGGCAGAGGGCAATTTCCGTAAGTGGGAATTGGTTTCAAACAAGCCCCATTGTTGCAAAACCATCATTTTCTAGTAATTGTCACCGAATGCTTTGTTGAAGATTAGATTTTATTGAAACTTGTGGGAGTAATTGTGTTCTTGATACATTCTTCCATGACTTTAACATATTAACTTAAGTATTAAAATTCTTGCATGATGGGTTGTTAGCATTAAAGCTTAATAATTGCATGTCTAGAAACAAGAATGACGATCTTGTTGCAACATTGTGATTGGGTCTTGCTATGTTCTATCTGCATTACGAATGGAATTGAACGTTGCTTTGAAACTGTCTGAAATTCATTTTTGTTTCCATAAAATCCTGATGGATCGACACAATGCATTGTCATATAATTGTTAAATGCTCCATTTTAGAACAAATTACTTAAGAAAATACAATATCGAAGAAACACGAGACTATCGAACCATGTTAATGAGGAGAGGTGTTAAATTCAGAAAAGAAATAGCAACCAAGACTCCAAAGCAAATTTTTTAATATGAATTCCATTAAAAAAAAAGAATATTGAGCACTGTATATCTATCCATAGAAATTGGACCGAGTTCTTTGGGCCAAAACATTGAACATATTTTCCATAAACACAGGCACAGGATCTGCAACATGCAGAAGCCTCAGTGGGTCAATGTTCGGTGCCTCGATCTCAATATATTGCGGAAGACCTAAGGTGACAAAGAAACAGGAGAGTGGTTCCGCAGTGGAATAAATCCTTGGCTTGAAGCAAATGAACAATAGTTCTGCAGTAAAATTGATAGCTCTCACAAGCTTCCCGTGAGGAAGAAGATGAAAAATGTTGTAGGGAAAATGGAATAGCCCGAAATTGAAAGTTAGGACACACCAAGAAACCACCTCCTCATAGTCGAAAACTTCAAGGACACAGGTTGCATGAGCAATTCCAGAGACCCAAGTTAATCCATTCTGGGTGGAAGGAGATGACTAGTAGGAATATGCCTTGCACTAGTGGGAGTTCTGGTCCTCATTCCCTAAGATGTTAATTGTATATCCAGAGAACAAGACAGTGGTCCCGCAATTGAATAATTTTTTGGCTTGAAATATATCTCTAGGAGCATCAATAGATCATTTCCTTACAGTGAAAGACTTCCGCCCAGAACGAACTAATTTGGACCTCTGGAATTCCTACTTTCGAGCTGCAAAGCGGCTATTGCGTTCAACGTCAGTTTCTTTTCTGAAACCCCTTCTTTTGGTGTTGTCAGGACCACCATCGTCGAGCCGGGAAGTGTCGGCCTTTATGGTTGATTTCAATTTGGACGCAGTAGTGGGAACAATGTCTGCATTTCCATCATCCATTGTCGTATCATCGTCCATCAGATCATCTTCTTCTGACTCGAAATTCATTGCATCAACCTCTGCACCAGCCATCAATGCAGGCGGGCAGGTTGTCTGAGCAGGCAAGGTTGCCTTGGAATTCTTTGGCTTGAAATATGTCTCTTGGTGCACCAAGGGACCATATCCTTTTTTTCTCCTGGGCGGAGGGGGATGAGTAGTAAGAATATGCCCTAGAATACTGGAACATCTGGCCATCATACCCGAAGGTGTTTACTATATCTGGACAGAACTAATGTGGAACTTCTACCATAAGTTAACTAGAATTTTTGTTTGCTCCAGATGATGTTTGAAATGAAAATTGGGGAGGGATAATATAACCCTCCGCAAATCTTGGTTTAATGCATATCAATGGAGGATCTCCTCGATCATTTTGTTGATCAATGACAATCTCCAAGGTTTGTGCGTAATGAGTTGTTACCATTAAATCTTACTAATTACATATTTAGAAAAAAGTACGAAGGTGGCGGTGATGGTGAAGAGCAATTAAGAATTAGAGATTTCGTAAAGGCACCAACCGACCGATGCACGAAAGAGATTGCATCATGTTTGAAATGAATACTTGGAAAGGATAACACTCTTCTCCAAAAATATTGGTTTAATTCGTATTAATGACAAATCTTCTCCGACCTTCCGGACATTAATGAAAATCTTAATGGTTCCTACATGATGAACTACTGGCATTAAAGCTTAATAATTGCATATCTAGAAATAAGTACGAAGGTGGAGGGGATGGAGAAGAGAGACTAAGCATTGTACATTTCGTCCACTCGCCAACCTGCGAAACAGATTCCAAGAAATGGCCAAGTATGGAAAGTGGTCGGGCGGGCTTCAAAAATAGGGTCACAAGATATACTCAGGAGACGTGAGGGGCCGATGGTCAAATTGTATTTCACAATGACAGATTTTGGCCGTCAATTTTTATATCGCGGAATTTCGGGTGTTGTTTGTATGTAGCAGAACAATGGAAGCGTAATGTTGAGCAAGCCTGGCTAGGAACCAACGATGGTAATAGTGGCCAAGTATGCAATGGACAAGCGGTTGGTCGGACTCGTGATATAAAAACATTAGACATACTCGGAACAAGGAATATTGATGGGCTTGAAAACATGGCCACAATCTCTACTCAGGAGACGTGAGGGCCCGATGGTCAAATTATTTCTACCCCAACTGTTGAATGCAAAATGCGTAACATGGAACAGGAGACAATGACGGATTTCAAGGGTCAATTTGTATATTACGGAACTTTGGGTGATGTATATAAAAGGACGAGACATTCAAAAAAAGGACACATTCGAAAAAAGGAACAAGTAAATAGAAAGTGAAAGCAAACGAGATAAGGGGGAATTTGTTTGCTAATTTGTAGATCGCGGAAGTCTGGGTGTTGTTTGCAGGCGACGAAACAATGGAAACGCAATGTTGAACCCGCCTATTTGGGAACCCGCCTATCTAAGAACCCACGATCTAATTTTTTTTTTAAATATGAAACAGGGAAGCGGTCGGTTGGGCTGGTGATATAAAAGTAACAGTGGAAATCTGAAGACGTGAATCTACCAACTCATGCACCTAGACATTTTCCGAAAAACGAGTAAGTAACCAGAAAGGGAAAGCAGAGGGAAAAAATAAAGGAGATGGCAATTTTCGGAAGCGGGAATTGGTGTAAGAAAGCCCCATTGATGGTATTAACAATGACTATGAAGTGCATTAAACATGTGAACAGGTTCTTCAATCAAGGAATAGATACAACGAGCCATGCTTATAGTTTCGATGATATGTTTGTATAAGAGAAGCGTCGAAAAGCTACAAGAAAATCAATTTTGGGATGTTTAAGTAAAGTTAGTGTACTGTCAGCGTCACCGCAAGTATAACAACGAAAAATTTGAATTTTAATGTCCTCTCGTTGATATGATAGTTCCATTGGACTTTGCATAGTATATATTCTTTTATTTCAAATTATTCCAGGAGATTAATTTTGCTAAGTTCATCGATCAAGGAAAAATGCTAAAATGAGCCACATAGTACATTTGCGTCACAAATCTTATATTAAAGGGAAAAGCATGTCCTCTATAGTCTTTAAGATCATAGAAAAAATGCGAAGATCATGAATGTATTATTAATTTTCCAAAACGAAGCATACAACCAAGAACCAAGTAAACACCAAATGTATTGAAAGTTGAGGCAGAAGGCAACACACAAACACAGAAGGCGTCAAGCAAGATCCCACAAGGTTCCATAGAGCAGTGCACATCGACATTTTCATCAAACAATTTGATATATAAAAAAACACAGTGTGGCATTGGTTTTCTCTTACATCTGGTATATGTTCCCACGAGAAAATAACCGAGGCCATGGGATATGAACAAAAGTCTGTCCAACACAAGACATCACAAAACCAACGGAGCTTCACCACTGTACGCTAGCTATAACCAGACCTCAAAATGGGGAACAAGAAAGTTGTTGATTACTATTTTACCATTAAGCAAGATCACTATGGAAATTTTCTTCTAATAGTGCCATGGTCTGTCACTACTAGTTTTAACAATGCCAAATTTCCAATATTATTGGAAATGCCTGATGGTTCTGCCCAGAGGAGCAAGCTATTTCGACAGTTCAAAGGATGGGCCTGAGTTATTTACAGTTGGATACTTTTTATGGGGTTTGCGCTCATGCTTCCCATTTCTGGACTGAACAATCTTATGCGTGTGTACATCACCAACAACTGCACCTGCCTGTATGAATTCCAATACCCGAACTCCCCAATCTCTATAGCGAGTTCTGAAAATCTCAAGCTCATGTTTCAATCCATGCTGAGTCCTTTTTTTTTCAATTAGGGCATCGAGAAAATGCAGATACCATACCATAAATGTATAGTTGGAGACCAATTTTTTTTTATTCGGGTACCCCAAAAAATGCAGAAATCCTACCATGGCTATATAGTTGGAAAACAATTGTCCAATTTGGGCACCCAAAAACATGCAGAATCCTCCAACAAAGCCACAACCAGCCACCATTTTTTTTTTAATTTGCACACCGCAACAAATATGAAAAATTCTTACTGGGAGATGAAAAAAAACATCAAAATAATAACATCGATTGCATTTGTGGTTAGATTCTCCTTGTTGTTTCAAGTGCACAAGAAGAGACAAAATCTCTAGAAATAGAATTTTACATCTATAGATGTAAACTCTGAAGAACTTGAGTCCAACGAACATTCGTCTGGGTGTTGAAGAAAAATTACAGACACAGATGAGATATTTTCGTTTCCTGCCAAAGCTTGATATGATTTTTTTTTTATTTTTTTTTAGCCGATATGCAATATTGCATTGTCCTCATTTAAGGTGAATTTTCTATGAATCCGAAAGTCGCGCAACATGTAGACATTGTTTGCCTTTTTCTGTAGGTATGCTTCATATGACAATTCTGTTAACCAAGGAAGCACATCTTGTAACAAAGGTTGTCTAATTGTACAATGTACGATTGTGTTGCCCACGGTTCAGATAGCAGCATTGAGGCAATGTCTATATACGTATGGACATTTTTTACTGCATCGCAGAAAATCAATTGTATCATCACTTATGAAAGAAGAAGCAGAAGCAGGAGAGTTTCATTTCACACATACAGTCTCAAGGGGGGTCAAGTACGCATTCTCCACAACCAAAACACCTTCAACCTGGAAACGTGAGCATAGCAATGAATATATTGAACAATATAATANCAACTGCACAAAAAAAAAAAACTGTAGAAATTTGGTGAAGGCAATTTGTATGAGAAAAGTGAGGATGAATCTGTAGATGTATATGCGCAACAGTTGTAGAGCTAGTTAGTTTCTTGAGATCCTATACTATGTCTACTCACAATTCTGTTACAAATGTTGCTTGGTTTGTGCGAAAGATCCTTTCTTTAACATCTATTTTCTTTGTTATATTTTTTAAGAGCATAAGTGGAAATTGCCCTTTATACAATTGTTGTTTCATTGACGAAAACAAATTTGAATAGGTGTCGAACAATTGCAGCTGCAACATGGAACAATGCAATATTTGTGTGAAAGTAAAGGACAAAACTGGATATGGAGAACGGTACCATTGTCTTGTCATTGTCTGACTCTCCATCTTTTATATGGAGAATGTGTTGCGAGCCAAGTTTTCTCGCGAGTGTGATAGCTGCACCAATGGTTCTGATTGGGTAAATGTCATTGCTCTGTGCAAGTTAGATGATAGCTGTGTCCTAGACGAAACGATATTCTGAAAAAATAGCGAGAATTTTTTCCACAATACTTGTTTCGTTGAGCGATATAATCCGAACACAATCACCATGGTCATATATTGTTTTGGGCAATATATTAAAATTTGTAATAGATATCCCATTACCTGGCAATATATTTTTTGCATGTTTCTTGACAAGTTGTGTAGGAATAGTCAGTGTGACTGTCATCAGGGCCTCCTTGTCTGTCATGTTAGCATGCATAACGGATCTAGTTTTTTTTTCCTTGTCAAAGTAGATGCTATAGACGTCCATTATGTCCCCGATGAACACTTGTCCAGTTCGGTGGTTGTTCAAGCTCTCTATTGATAGTATTTTGGGTGTTACAAGTTTAGACCTGGTGACATTTTTTGAACATGAAAAGTAATGTGAATGGTAGTGTGCATTATTTTTTTGTTTTCTTTTTTTCCTGGCATAAATGTACAAGTAGACGCACAACTTGGATGAATTATGGAGCCAGAGTTTTGCAACCAGACCTCTTAGTCTGCAAAACCCGCGCTATGTTTGACGTCTCTCTTGCACTTGTGAACACTTCTTGTGAACTGCAAAGTATGTGTTGCAGATGACATCAACATATTCACCATGCCATAGATGAATAAATAGTTGAGGATATTTATTTGGTAAACATATGAGGAAAAAAATGTATGCATCTTTACCTTTGGCCTTGTCGGTCTACTGATGTTTGGGATGATTGACTGCTCATGGCCATGTCACTAGTCCAACTTTTTCTGATGCAAGCATGTGTAGATGAACATCAGAAGGACTAAACAAGCATATGCATTGTATATTGTCCATAATTGTTCTTAATGTCACATGCAGGGTCAAAGGAGATGGAATACAAAATAGGGTGTCAAGGGATACTCAAGAAACATGAGGACCTCTGAAGCCAGAGGCACAATCTCGAACCCGCCAGCCCGACACCCGAAATCGACAAAGTGGGTAAGTATGGAATAAGGTAGAAGCATGACCATAAATGTGAACCCGTGAGTCCGCCAACCCATGCACCAAGGAATTTTCGGAAAGATGACTAAGCAAAGCAATCAGAAAGCAAAAGGGATAATAGAAAATGGAAAAATTAGAAATGGGGAGGGCACAAAGGCCCATTGTTGCCAAATCATCATTTTCTAGTCCAATATTATATGCCCCCACTCGTTTTGTATGTTTAATTTACTAGCACAGTTGGTATACATTTTCGAAGATTGTACCACAAACCCCTCTGATGTCGCATATAAGAATTCATCTTCACGTCCAACCATTTTGTTTCTTTCAAGGTAGCAACACCGAACATATAGTGGACATGAAGGCAAGTTAGTATGCAGAAAAACATGTAAAAGAAAGAAATGCAGTTCTATTTATTTCAATGTAGAAACAAAGAGAATACAATTCACATGAGAATAAGCAGAAAGATACGTAGTATATACATACAAAAAAAAAAGGTGCAAAGCAATAGAACAAGTAGAACAAATACACAAACAATAAATAAAATACTAAACACTGGAATATGAAATAAGAGTACATGTATGCACCTCTGTAACTCCTTTAATACATTCGCGCCAAAGAGTCCATCGTCCTCTTCAACCACTTTGTTTGTTTAAATGTAGCTATGCAAGAAAAATACAATGGACATGAAGGAAGTTAATATGCAGGAAGACATGTAAAAAAAATCAACAGAGTTTGAATTTTTTCAATGTAGCAGCACAGGAAATACAATGGACATGAAGGAAGTTAATATGCAGGAGCACATGTAAAAATAAATAAACAGAGTTCGAATTTTTTCAATGTAGCAGCACAGGAAATACAAAGGACATGAAGATAAGTTATTATGTAGGAAGGTATGCAATATTTACATACAATAAACTAGGTGAACACATATACAGATAATAAATGAAATACAAAACAACGGAATATGAAATAATAGTACAAGTATGTACCTTTCTATCTCCTCATCCACCGTTGCAGTTAAGACTCCTTCATTTTCTCCAGCTATTATGTTTGTCTAAATGTGGGAACACACAAAATACAATGAACATGAATGGAATCTGGTATGCAGGGGAGAACAAGTAATGTGTACATACAATAAATGAGAATCAACGAATAGAATAAAAGATAGTTAGAAACATGAACCTTTTCTTTTCTCCATCCATGGTTGTAAATATATAAAGTTTTTCCCTACCCAAAATATATTACAAGCCACAAAATATTAAGAAATTGCATGGCCATAGCTAAATGATTTTGGTTTTCTGTGGCAAAGTATCCAGATATGCTTCCAAACATGGAAATATAATTTTGCAGTATCTTTGGTGTACATATCATATCTCAAGTACAAGACAAATTATATCGTGGTCACACCAGTCTGTGTAGAGGATAAAGAAGTTGTATTGTGATATGGGCACATTTCACCATATATGGTTAATAAGTGTGTTTTGCACATGTTTTATTTTAACAAAAAGACAACGGATATTGTAATTGCACATGTATTTGTCCAATTATTTCTTATGCCACTATTTTGTATCATGTCAACACTGAAGTATCAACAAAATTTTACAGCAGAACAAGCGGGCACGGAACATGCGCCAAATATCGACTTCATCATACACGACAAACAACACAACCACAGGTCCACTCGCGGGTGCAAGACCTGAACACCGCAAAGCGCAAAAAAAAAATCTCTCCAATTGCCGACGCAGGACCCTAACCCTGCAAAGCCGAAGTAAACAAAAGAAAACAACAAGCACCAAACCAACAAGAAAGCACGAACATGCCCAACTACAACCCCAGTGCCCCAAACTCGTAAACTTGAGCCAAACAACAACAAGCAACAACCGGTGAACCAACGAACCAGCAAACAAGAAACAACCACTGAATCAGTAAACAACATATGTATCTCCAACGGTTACCAAACTGCTGCCAAAGCACAGAAGGAACTAGAAACATATGACGAGCATGCCAGTAGAAATAAGCAAACATTCTTACTTGCAAACTACAAACACTGAACAACAAAGAAGGAATAGAAAATGAAATTATGGCATCGAAACTTACTCCGAAACGATGAACGACAAAAGCGCAGGTCGAATTGTGGGTGCAACACCTGGACCCCGCAAAGTACAAAAAAACAGATCCAACTGTGAATGCAGGACCCCAACCTTGCAAACTTGAAGTAAACAAAAGCAAGCAACAAGCACCA
The DNA here is from genome assembly GCA_010110895.2 of Picea sitchensis. Taxonomy (NCBI): domain Eukaryota; kingdom Viridiplantae; phylum Streptophyta; class Pinopsida; order Pinales; family Pinaceae; genus Picea; species Picea sitchensis. Next base: position 9,778 of record SNQJ01S0165918.1, on the reverse strand, counting down.
ACATGTCGAACCGCAAGCGCAGGTCCTCAACCTTGCAAAGTTGAACCAAACAACAACAAGCAGCAACCGACGAACCAACGAAGAAGAAGCACCCACAAAATCAGTAAACAATGTATGTAGCTTCAACAATGATGAAATTGCATTCCAAGCCTAGAAGAAGTATGAAACATACAATGCCTATTCAACTGGCGGTGGACAACAATATTGTCCAAATTCACTGCAACATTGTATGGAAAATTTCAAGGAAAAATGTACTCCGAGAAGCCTATTTAGGTAAACATTTAAGGTTGTCAGGTTGTCTAAGGGCCTCGTAGTATGCAAACATTTAAGCTGTCAGGCTTGTTTCAAGACCTCGCACTGTGTAAGCATTTAAGTTGTCAGGCCTATTCAAGCACCTCAAAAAAAGTGTCAATGATCTAAACCTTCGGTATGCAAACATTTCAGTACAAATACAAAGGACTAATAATAGTAAAATAACATATTAATATGCGATCACTATAGTCCCTCTACGCATTTGACATGGACCAATAATTAAAAAAACATTAAAAAACAACGTCCATGCTCAGAACTTTTGGTTTGTAAACATTTCAGTAAAAATGTAATAAAAATTAAAAAGGAGAGTCTAAGCTCAAAACTTTGGATATCTACACATTTACAACATTGGGAACAACGAAGCTGGTAATAAGACCTCGAATATATTCTCCAATGAGACGAGGACATATAAGTTTTATATATATATATAAAATAATGTTTTTACTTCTATAGTACGAACAATACAAATGATGCAGAAATTTATAGTCAAAGGACATATTAATATGAAGTCAACGAATTATCGATCGCTATAGTCCCTATGCGCCTTCAACAGGGACTAATAAGGTGCATAATTTATTTTAATATGTAAACATAGTTTTATGCTTACTTATAATACTAAGATTATAAATCCCGTATGATCCAAAAGGTTCATGATTTCTATTAATCATGTAAACATGCTTTTATATTTGTTCATAATACAAATTATGCTTTATATTTGTTCATAATACAAATTGGATTAATTTATATGAGATTTCATAAGAACTATTATACTTCTTACGTTCTAGGGAAAAGTAGTTAATTACTCCTTTAGGTTCTAGGGAAAAGTTTGAGTAAAGTTTTCTTTCGAAACCTTTAGATTTAAATGAGTTATTAATAGCTATGATCTGGAATATGGGAAATCTCCAAACAATCTGATTTGTGAATTTTATAAATAACTTTGCCCAATTCTTGAAAATATTCTACTTCTAATATGTCAAGTCTCTAGGTAAACTAATAATAGCTTGATCCATTGGGATAAAGCTTGTTAACCTCCCCACCAATATTCCAACCCCCATGACATATTGGCTTGAAGTGGCTTGGTTGAAAAGGTAGGTGCCCAATAAAGGATATAGCAACGATGCTCCAAAAAAGGATAGGCCCCCGAGAGATATCATGATTCCTCAGCATAGCAATATTACAGTCGCATGTTTTGATGGGGCAGCCCAGCTTGATGGCATATTATGCAGAGCAGGAGGTGTATTAAAATTTCCATATTTTACAGTCATTAGATGGGTTCTTAACTGCGACAGAGGCACCAACACAAAAACAGAGCTTATGGGTGCATGGGCAACACTCAAGTTGGCATTCCATCTATCAATCCAACATTTTCAAATCATGGGAGATTCAAAAGTGGTAATCGACTGGTTGTCTAATAGAGGAAGACTTCAAGTTTGTGCAATTGAAGGTTGGAAATCAAGGATAAGGGACTTGATCAAAAGCTTTGATCTTGTTAGTTTTGAACACATTTACGGGAACTTCAATATGGATGCAAATCTTCTTTCAAAACAAGCTCTTGGAGAACTAGAAGGAAGCATTATCTTGCATCCCTGGTCTAATGGTACTGCGGGGCCCAAGATTCATATCATTCTGTACTAGTATTGAAAAAATATGGGTTTATCTTTGTAATTGAGTGGCAATTTTTAGAATGCCAGCTCCAGATTGGTCTTTTTTGAATTTTGTAGTAGTATAGGTAAATTTTTGGAGCAGGTTCTTGGTCAGTTTTTCTTAGTCTTCTAGTCTTGTATTGTTGTTCTAAAAAGTGTTTGTCTGGTTGGTGTACTCCAGAACCGAGCCTAGATATGGAGGCAAAGATGTAAACAAATTATATATCTAATATAATTGAGATAATTTTCTATTGGAAAAAAAAAAAGGTAGGTGCCCAATAGTAAAGGGATGTCTTGACCTTAGGCCAATGTTGGATTGAGAAAATGAAATATGTGAAAATGCTTTTTTTGGTTAATGTTGATTGATTGAGACTTTCTATTAAGAATAAGACATCTTAAAGGATTGATTCAGACTTTTAGTAGGCCATGTTGACTTAGAGGTAGCTTAGTGTTATTGAATGAGATTCGATAGCTTAGTGTTGATTGATTGGGATTTGATATTACACATGTTGACTTAGAGGTAATTTGATAAATTTGAGATAGCTCAATTGGATAAACATTATGTATTGATTAGGGTATATAATTGAACGGGATTAATAGTAGTGAGGAAAGTTGTGTAGGAATTTTGGTATATTTATAATTATTTTTTGGGAAAACTAGTTACTATAAATTGTTAATAAAAATGCTTTTACATATATGTTACTATTAAACATATTAATATTTACATGTTTTAAAAATAATATTATCACACAAACTTATTTCTACTTTTCTAAATAAAGTTAATATTTTCAAATTTGAAATTCTTTAAATTACATCGACATCGACCACATAACAAGTACACTATCAATCATTATTGTATTTCATTGTCAACAATTAATTTAAAATTTAAAATTAATTATTTTAAACAGCTTGAAAGTTCAACATTGACATGGCACTATTTTGAACTCATCGTACCAAAGACTACATAGGGATGTCAAGAACACAAAATACATATGTAATAAAAAAATTGGAAATATAAAATTTATCAATGCAAACACTACATTATCTTAAGGTTAGGATGCAAATCTCCTTACAACATTAAATACAATATATGTTAAGATATACATCATTGAATTTAAAAGTGTAGATCTAGAAAAGGTGTATATGAAACATATATAGTTGTTCATTGACATAACAAAGGTATTGTCTTCCTCCGGCAAGTGACTGCTTAAATGATATCTTTTTTTTCAAATAGTGATGAGTAAGATTATGTGTCTACTGGGAAGTTTGTACTTACAAAGGCCAGGAACTGCAATATGTGATATATGGAGAGAGAAAGGCTGAGATCGACAACCTACAACGAATTTCAACTAGTATTATGGCGGATGAGACTATCTCTGGAAGTTGAAATGATTTACTAAAGCTTTCCACTATTTTCCTCGAAGTTTCTAGCTCAGGAGGTTGGACTGATCTCTTTTTTTTAGATGATTTGGAAAGAGTTTTTCTTAGTAGTTGGAAGCGGGCCCCTTGTTTGGGTACCTCTCTTAGCAGTGCAGGACTGTCGGCCTCTGTTCCTTAAGGTTTAGTGAACTCAGGGGTTAATTCCTCATAACCCCAGGACCCATCTGTAAGTATTGGACCGGTGGCCTTTAAGATTCCCACCTTTCAGGTTAGAGGGGTCATTAATGAAGGTGGCAATGAAGTCGAGTTTCAGTGGTTTGGGGTATTAATTACTTGTATCCAGCCTAGATCATACTAGACGTAATTGGTGGGAGATCTTAGTGGAGACTAGGTGGCGTTCCATTAGTTGGTCTTGGACGCATCTGGATGGAAGATGAAGTCAGTGCACTAATGGGTGCAACTGACGAGGCTCTCTGGAAGAGAGCCAGTCTTTTCACCTCGGCAGACGTGCTATGTTCGGGTACAACTCCATCAAACCAAGTTATAACAGGCTCGACACTCCAAACGAAAAAGCTCCTGGTGCTTAGAGGTGGGACACCAGGGGTTTCACTTCCCTCGCCAGTTATCTTATCGGGAGTTTTCGACTGCAACCAGAGCGCAGATGAACAAATACATGAGAGAGTTCTCTATGGTTTGGGGAGAGAGACAGGCACTTTATTTTCGGAGGGAAAGGAGTTCAGGGCGATGAGAAGATTCGTAGGGAGGAGAAAACAGTGGAAGCCAAATAAAACAAAAAGAAGGATGGTTTTGGGCTCAAATTTAGGTTTAGAGGAAACCTGTAGGTTAACACTCTGTGGTCTAGTGGGTAGGCTTTCTTACCGTAACATGTGCAAGAGCTCTATTCCAGCATGGATTGGGAAGAACTGGACTCCTCTGTTAGGCTATTCGTCTGAAGTCCTTTTACTAACACAGGGGTGGTATGGTGTCCTTTTCAACTCGTCGGAAGACACTGTGCAAGTTTTGGGAAAACATTGGGTACTAGAAGGAAGTAGCCTAATGATGAAACGATGGTGTGTCTCCTTTGGCCCAGCTATAGAGTACTTTCAGCATCGTCATCTGTGGGTTTTGTTACCTGGGCCGCCACTACAGCTCTGGAATGCAAGGGCACTGGAGGCTATTGGTAATGAGTTAGGGAGGTTTATCATGGTGGACGAACAGACCCTCAAAGCCCCTTCCAAAAGAGTTGGGAAAATTTTAGTGGAGGTAGATATCCATTTGGGCTTACTGAAACTCTGGAGATTGAATGGAGGGGTCAGACGGTGAGTCGGCGCCTGGACTACTTAGGAATCCATTTCCGGTGCAGTTTTTGTTGTAGGACGGGCCATTTGCGAAGGGACTGCAAAGGCTTTGTGGAGGAAGAGGATTCTGAAGAATCCATGTTGCGGAAAGCAACCCGTGAACACTCTCTGGAGGTTGACTCATTCGAGATTGGAGCACATCACTATGCACAGGAGGATTCCAGTCCGGTGGAGCCGACGGACACCTTTTCGTGCATTTGTATTGAAATCAAAAGGATCTTTCGCTTTTAAATGTTTATGGATCGTGTTCGAACAAAAGAGGTTTTTGGAACAAAGTGGCAGAAAGTGGTATGTTATCGCATAAAAATATGATAATAGCAGGTGATTTAAACTTTACAGTTAATGCAGGTGAGGTCTGGGGAGACTCTGCTCAGGTTGGTCCATTGGCTGGTTTTTTCAAAGACTTACTACAAAAACACAAACTAGTAGATATCCAATGAGACAAGGTTGTCCCAACCTGGCGCTATGGGAGATTGGGAAATGAAGTAATATCAAAGAGATTGGACTGGGCTATTCTGTCCGAAGACCTATTAGACAATGTGGGTTTTTACAGGTCTTGGGTGACCTACCCATATATAACAGATCATGCACCAGTGTTATTGCAACTCGAGATTACTCCTCTCTTTAAGGACTTTCCCTTTAAATTCAAATCTCAGTGGTTAAAAGAAGAAGAGTTTGCCAAAATTGTTCATGAAGTATGGCAGAATCATAGATTTCTACAAGAGGAAGGGATTCAAAGACGTTTAGTGTGGAAATTAAAAGAATTAAAAAATCAGACCAAACAGTGGGTAAAACAGAACAGGCATTGGAAATTGATCATCTTTGAGAAGTTGGAGGAAAACATTGAAACTTCTCTTCAAAGGATCTTGGGGGGTGTGCAGAATTTGGTAGAGGAAAGTCACTTAAAACTACTAGAGGAAGAGAGAAATAAATTCTTGTTGGGAGAAGAGGAACTTTGGAGACAACGGAGTAGAGCGATATGGATGAAAAGTGGCGATCAGAACAAAAAATACTTTCACCAATTCACTAATTATAGAAGGAATCGTAAACATATTTGGGAGGTTATTGATGCACATGGGATGGTACATACTAGTCAAGAAACACTAAAATCTGAGGCTACTAGATATTTCAAAAGTTATTTTGAGGTGCAAGGTCACTCTTCTATAAATGAACAGGTCTTATCAGCTAGCCTTTCCCCGACTGGTAAATGAGGAGGACACCGAACTTCTGGAAAGACCATGCACAATGGACGAATTAAAGGAGGTGATAAAACAATTTACAAAAGATAAAAGTCTGGGACCTAATGGTTGGACTATTGAGTTCTTTATTTACTTTTTTGACCTGGTATGGGATGATTTGTTGGAGATGGTCGAGGAGTCCAGGATCATAGGAGAAGTGGTTAGAGGCCTAAATTCGAATTTCCTGGCCCTCATACCAAAAGTAAATAAGCCTACATCCTTTGATAACTTTAGACCAATTTCATTATGTAACATGTGCTATAAGTTAATTTCAAAGATTATGGCCAATAAGATCAAACCTATTCTCTCTCGATCTCTATCTGAAGAGCAACTGGGATTTCTAAAAGGAAGATAGATCCAAGGCGCCATAGGAACGACACAGGAATGCCTGCATAGTATAAAGATGAAAAAATTGAAGGCGATAGTTCTAAAACTTGATCTGAAGAAAGCTTATGATTGTATAAACTGGGAAAATTTGAGATTGATTTTAATCCAAACGAGGTTTGGCATCCAGATTACAAATTGGATTATGAGTTGTGTCAGTACTTCGACCTTTGTTGTTCTGCTAAATGGGGAGACTACTTTGTTCTTTAAAAGTGACAGAGGATTGAGACAAGGGTGTCCATTATCCATTTTGCTATTTATATTGGTAATGGAGGGTCTTAGTCTGTTTCTTAATCATGACCAGAGCTTCCCTACAGGAATGGCAGGAGATTGATATCATTCTAAAATCATTTTGTAAAGCGTTGGGTTTACAGGTGAACGTGACAAAGTCCACTTTCCTATATGCTGGTTTAAGTGAGGAGGAGTTAGAGAACTTCAAGGAAATGTTCCCTTATAATTTTGCTGATCTCTCAGTAGGATTTAGATATCTCGGATATTATCTCAAGACAGGAATGTACAAGGCGAAATATTGGAGATGGTTACTTTCTAAAATGGAAAAAAAAATTGGACATTGGTGCAACATATGGTTGTCCTTGGGTGGTCGTTTTATATTATTAAAATCTGTGTTAGAAAGTCAACCAGTTTACTGGATGTCAATGGCAGTTATCCCTGTCTCAGTCCTCAACAAGATCAGGAAAACAATGTTGAGTTTCCTTTGGTTTCAGGATAGGACGTGCCAGGAGGGCACACCAGAAGAGTTCTCAAACTCAAGGCAGAAACCTCAAAGTTACTGAATACTCTGGAGGTGAAGACTGTGCAGAAGAAGGCACATCAAGAAGACATAATTACTGAGGATTCTGTAGAGATCTGCCAGGCGAGCATCGAGTGAGTGCATGGAGTGCACAGAGGAACTCTTTATCGAGTTCAGGAAGAAGTAGAGTTATTGAATACTCTGTCAGGAGAAGCTCTGTCAGGTGGGCATCGAGTAGGTGCAAAGAGTGCACGAGGAGAACTCTTTTTTGAGTTCTGAGAAACAAGGAGTGTCTGCAGAAAAGACACCTACAGAGTTACTAAAGACTCTGTAAACTTAGAAAAGTGTGCTTGGGTAGGAAGTAGCCAGGAGGGCACTTTTTTCTCTTCGAGGGATAGAAGAGACAAAGACCTTTAGAGGTCCGAGCAGTTAAAGCGCGAGAAGTGCGCACAGAGCAAACTTGTTTCAAGTTCAGAAGCTCAAAAGGAATAGTGCCTTTGTGCATGTTGACCCAAAAATATTCTCTGGGCTCAACATGGTGTTTTACATAGTTAATTCTCCATAAACACCCCTTGATGCTATGGTTCCAGTCAAAGACAGTGGCAGGGGTCATAGTTACTATGGCCTCTGCCCTTGAAAGAGTATCAGTTGGTTGCTTTCAAGGATTTGTGGGCCTTCCCATGACATTTATTCATCATGTCAAGGTTGTTTGATTCAAGGAATACAACACTTCCAAGTGGTAGGGATCGGGACAAGCTTTTCAATGAGATATCGTGAACTTGATTCCGAGTCAGTATGACCCCGTACGAAGCACGTGAAGTCAATGTCACCCGAACGACCAAAACCAATAGCTGTGACTTCCTGGTCTAATTCTGTTCAGATTATGGTATCAAAGGGGAAATAAAACCCATGCATGGTGTAGGGAAGTGCGATACCTTTCCAACGGTGTATCCCGTGCTTGGTTTCAACCCCCGGTTGGTAAGAACGAGCCTTCGCAAGTTTATGACCACTTTTGGACACCAAATTGGTTGTAGTGATTCATGATTTAAAATTGGTGGGTAAAGAGTTATAAATCAGATATTCAGCTATGCCACTCTGTAATAGACTCATACACCTTTCCAACGACATCTCATTTGCCTCATTCTGACTTCAGATGGCCTGGTTAGAGCTGTCACAAGTTGGCCAATAATTTTAGGCAAAAAGGGGTCTACCAGCTCGCATGTCAGGGTTTCATAACAGCTAAGACAGTCATAAATGACCTTGGCACAAAGTTATATTGTCACCACGTAGAATTACTCGTCGATAAATTTTCGACGACATCTCATTTGCCTCGATTGGATATCGTATGGCAATTTGGCACCTTTCGCAAGATTAGGTGTCATGTGGGCCCACTAGCAAGTCAAGGTTTTTAAGTGGCCACTGTTCCGAGCCGAATTTGAGGGCTGAGGTGGCATTATCTCAAGTTGGTGATGACATATTCTTGATGTACTCATCAAGACCTTTCCAACGATGTGACTTGCGTCCGATTCCGACTCCGTCTCTCTAGTCAACATTTTTTGGGCTGAGTCAACTGCAGCAGGGTCAAAGTCAAAGTCAAAGTCAAAGTCAAAGTCAAACTTTGACTTACACATATTTCCAAAAATATTAAAAAATTAATAAAATATTTTATTAAATATTTTCAGGAAATTTGGAAATTTGGAGAGTGGGCACGTAGCCTCATGCAAAATGGGGGGAAATCATTTTTTTTTTTAAATGAAAAAAACAAAACCTACCATTCTCCCCTCTCCCAAACCATTTGACAATTTGGCCAGAGAGGGGAGAGCTCTGCAACAATAGTTCATGACAGCAGGGGGAGGTTTTTGACAGCAACAACAACTCAGCAATGGACAGCCAACTTCCATGCTGCCATCTCCAACAGTTGGCCAGGTAATCCATTAATTCCATTTCCAAAAAACCAATAAGATATGTTGCTGGTTGTTTTGAGGTTCTGCAAGAAGAAATTAGTTTTTGTTTCCCTGTTTCAAAGATGAGATTGCTTGTTGGTTCAGTCTGATGGATTAATGGCTGAGTTTATTAAGGGTGTCTGTGTGCTGAAAGATGAAGAGGAGAGGGGATTCAAACCCCTCTTGGGCATCTTGCCCAAGCCTCCACGGCTCCTTTAAATTTTGAATTGTAAAGTTATCTATTGGAGGTTGCAGGCCTGGGCATGTCATTGGGAAGCCCTGGGCTTTGAACCCCAGCCCTCCCATTTTCCTTTGCCCAAGAACCTCAAGAAATTACCCATAAATTCAAGTGGAGGGCAGGGGGTTTGAACCCAAAACCTCCCCTCCATTCTACTGGTGAAAAACCCACTCTGTCTATAGTTTTCAATTTTTAATTTTTGGAGGTGGTTGGTCGCCCATCCAACACCCGGGCGCCACCACCACCACCCCCTCTGCGCGCACGCTTCTCCTCCCATTGCTACATGCAACCCCACCCAAACCCCTACCATTGCTCGACTCTCTTCTCCCCTCGGTCCTCTCCTCTTCCACATTACCTCTCGGCCCTCTCTTTCCCTTCCACGCATTCCTCCTCCATTTCCCCACTTCGGCTCCCGCTCTGCCACTTCCTCCCCTCCTTCCCTCCACGCGATCACCTCCTGCTCTCTCCTCCCTCTCCCCGTGCGTGATTTTATTCCCCAAACCCCACTCCACCTCCATATCCCGTCCCCTT